>JAKCPI010020975.1:0-11641 GCA_023213315.1 Euborellia annulipes
ATCTGGTGTGACTAGCACACAACTTTCTCTTACCTTCGGTAATCGAAAGTTGTGTTCTGTGCTTGTCACACCAGATTTTTCGTGTCGACATATATTTAGTTTCCGCCAGTATATTAGAAATTTAAGATGTCAAAATTATAAACATGGGAAAATATTTATATTTTGTAACCATGCCAACCATTTCTCCTATCTTTCCTATGAAGCACAAGAGTAAAGTGTGCTTCAAACAATTTTGAGGGCAAAACGCGAATATACATTTGAAAGAGCATCTAAAAAATAATTGATTTTTGAATTTTAATCAAAATCGTTAGAGCGAATTTTGAGAAAATCGAAAAAAACTGAAAAAGTACATCAGTAAAAAATTACTAGTACTCTTTGGCCGATTTTGATTAAAAGCTTATTTTTCCGGTCCCGGAGAGGTATTTAACTTAAATATAAAATTTCAACCTCCTAGCTCAATTCCTTCATGCTTAAAATTGAACACACACACACACACACAGACACACAGACAGACAGACAGACAGACCATGTCGCGAAAACCACTTTTTTGGATTCAGGGGACCTCAAAACGTGAAGATCCATCAAAATCTCGACATCGAATTTTTGACATGAATCCAATACTTTCTCTCTCTATATATTAACATATATACATAGGTAAGAGAAAGTAAAAAAATCTGGTGTGACTGGCGCACAGCACACAACTTTCTCTTACCTTCGGTAATCGAAAGTTGTGTACTGTGCTTGTCACACCAGATTTTTTGTGTCGACATATATTTAGTTCCCGGCAGTAGGGAATATTTGAATTCAGATGTCAAAATTTATAAACATGGGAAAATATTTATATTTTGTTACCATGGCAACCATTTCTCCTATCTTTCCTATGAAGCACAAGAGTAAAGTGTGCTTCAAACAATTTTGAGGGCAAAACGCGAATATACATTTGAAAGAGCATCTAAAAAATAATTGATTTTTGAATTTTAATCAAAATCGTTAGAGCGAATTTTGAGAAAATCGAAAAAAAAAACTGAAAAAGTACATCAGTAAAGTACTAGTACTCTTTGGCCGATTTTGATTAAAAGCTTATTTTTCCGGTCCCGGGAGGTATTTAACTTAAATATAAAATTTCAACCTCCTAGCTCAATTCCTTCATGCTTAAAATTGAACACACACACACACACACAAGACACAGACAGACAGACAGACCATGTCGCGAAAACCACTTTTTTGGATTCAGGGGACCTCAAAACGTGAAGATCCATCAAAATCTCGACATCGAATTTTTGACATGAATCCAATACTTTCTCTCTCTATATATTAACATATATATAGAGGTAAGAGAAAGTAAAAAATCTGGTGTGACTGGCGCACAGCACACAACTTTCTCTTACCTTCGGTAATCGAAAGTTGTGTACTGTCCTTGTCACACCAGATTTTTTGTGTCGACATGTATTTAGTTCCCGGCAGTAGGGGAATATTTGAATTCAGATGTCAAATTTATAAACATGGGAAAATATTTATATTTTGTTACCATGGCAACCATTTCTCCTATCTTTCCTATGAAGCACAAGAGTAAAGTGTGCTTCAAACAATTTTGAGGGCAAAACGCGAATATACATTTGAAAGAGCATCTAAAAAATAATTGATTTTTGAATTTTAATCAAAATCGTTAGAGCGAATTTTGAGAAAATCGAAAAAAAACTGAAAAAGTACATCAGTAAAGTACTAGTACTTTTTGGCCAATTTTGATTAAAAGCTTATTTTTCCGGTCCCGGGGGGTGTTTAACTTAAATATAAAATTTCAGCCTCATAGCTCAATTCCTTCATGCTTAAAATTAAACACACACACACACACACACACACACACACACACACACACACACACACACACACACACACACACACACACACACACACACACACACACACACACACACACACACACACACACACACACACACACACACACACACACACACACACACACACACACACACCACAGAGGGAGAGAGACAGACAGACAGACACACAGACAGACAGACCATGTCGCGAAAACCACTTTTTTGGATTCAGGGGACCTCAAAACGTGAAGATCCATCAAAATCTCGACATCGAATTTTTGACATGAAACCAATACTTTCTCTCTTATATATTAACATATATATAGAGGTAAGAGAAAGTAAAACTAAAAGAGATAGAAAAATATTTCTTATATTTGTAAAAAGGGGATGAAATTATATTACCAAAAATATATCAATGATTATTTTCAGATGAATAAGGAATAAATGGCAACGTTTTGAAAAATGAACAAAACTTTACGAGACTTTTACTTAATTGACTTTTCTTAATTGATCAATAACTTTAATATTTGAAGAGATAGACAAACAAATAATAATGGGTTACAATCTCTATTAAATGCTGAATACAGCCATATATGGATTATTATTTAATTACGCCTCTATTTATTATTTTGAACGACATTAAAAATCTTTTTATTTTTTTTCTCGTTAATTTTACCTCCTTTAAATCGTTATATCTCAAAAACTAAAAGAGATAGAATAATATTTCTTGTATGAATAGAAAGAGGGTGAAATTATATTACCAAAAATATATGAATTATTATTGTCAGACGATTACGAAAGAAATAGCAACGTTTTGAAAAATGAATTCGTTAAATAGATCAATAACTTCCATACTAGAAAAGATAGACGAACAAATATTGGCCTGTTAAATTGCCTATTAAACGCCTAAATCCAACCATATATAGATTATTCTATCACTAGTTGTTGGAGGAGATTTATCACGCGTGGATAATACAGGCACATGTGACGTCAGACCTGAAATATGCAGGATAACGTAATAAAGCTTTTTACGTTTTTTTTTATTCTAAAAGTTATTTTGTTTTCTTGATTATAATATAAGATACTGAGAGTATTATCTTATCACTTTGTAACTAAATAACAATACACGTTTTTTTTTTTTTGTTTGAATAAAATATTTCCTCTTTGATTCATTTTTATCATGAAAGGAAATTCACTCAATGAAAATTATTAAGTAATGATCAATTTATTTACACAATAAATCATTATCAGAGAAAATAAAAATCTGGTGTGACTTTCTTAATTGAAAGTTGCGGTGCTTGTGACACCAGATTTTTTTTGTCGATGTATATTTAGTTTCCCGCAAGATTTGAATTTAGGGACTCTAAGATGTCTATCAACTTCGAGGACTCTTTGCTAACATAGAAAGGAGGGAAATCTAAAAAATTTCGGACTTTTTCAGATTTATTGCTTATATTTCGTAAAGCAAGCGTATTTTCTTCATTATAGTCTAATGCAAAGTTGTAGAACATTAAATTTGCTAGAATTCGGTATACAATACGAATTTGTAAACCCAATATTAATCGAGATACGGCCGGTCAAAGTTAGACACTTACATTTCAAGAAAATCTAACTTTGACCGGTCGATTCTCGCTTATATTTCCTAAACCAAGCGTATTTTCTTTATTATAGTCTAATGTAAAGTTGTAGAGCATTAAATTTGCTAGAATTTGGTATATAATGGGAATTTGTAAACCCAATATTAACCGAGAATCGGCCGGTCAAAGTTAGATTTTCTCGAAATGTAAGTGTCTAACTTTGACCGGCCGATTCTCGCTTATATTTCGTAAAGCAAGCATATTTTCTTCATCATAGTCTCATGCAAAGTTGTAGAGCATTAAATTTGCTAGAATTTGGCATATAATACGAATTTATAAACCGAATATTAACCGAGATACGGCCGGTCAAAATTAGACACTTACATTTCGAGAAAATCTAACTATAACCGGTCGTATCTCAGTTAATATTGGGTTTACAAATTCGTATTATATACCAAATTCTAGCAAATTTAATGCTCTACAACTTTGCATTAGATTATGATGAAGAAAATATGCTTTGTTTAGGAAATATAAGCGAAAAACTGAAAAACATCTTAAATCTTTGAGTTTTTTGCCTCCCCCCCCTCAAAAACCTAAATACTTGAAGAGATAAAGAATCAGATATTATTGAGTTAAAATCTCTTTTAAATGCTGAATCCAGCCAGTCATATGAGAGTTAATCGACTTGGAAAAAAAAAAAAAATTCATTTTCCCCCCTTTTGGATTTAAGATCAGAAATCTCGACATAACAGTAAAATAATCGGCTATGCGGTCAGTCCCAATGAATGGAGATGAAGCAAGTGAATGGAGGCTCAAATCCGCTTGAGGATATTTTTTAAAAATTCCTCCCCCCCTGCCCCCCTCCCCGGACATCTCTTGAAATGGTCTATTTACGATGAAATCGAATTAATAACAAAAAAAAAAATAAATTTATATTTAAACTTGATGCAATTTTAAAAAGCGAGTGAGTGAGAGAGAGAGAGAGAGGGAATTACTACCTATTTGATAATTTCCTGGAAATTTCAAATCAATGAACTTTTTCAGGTTAGAAATCGATATTTCTTCGGAAACAATTTGAAATAAAATTAAAAATTTAAAAAAATTTTTACTAGAAGCTCTTTTAAAACAGAATTTCCCAATCGTTTATTAATTTTTTAAAGGGGCAGGGGAGGGGGTAATTCCAAGATGACAAATAAATCTATTTAATTTTTTTAGAGGGGGGGGGGTTAAAAATGGAAACAGTAAAACGACATAGGCCTATTCTACCTTTATATTTTTGTATAATTTCCTTTTTTGTAGGGTCTTTATTATCATTGACGACTTTATGTGTGCATCTTCAGGTCAACGAAATATAAATTAATTATATATTGTGAAATAAAATAAATATTATTATTATTATAAATTAATTATTTTTAATATTTTACTGCAAATTTTTAAAAATAAATCTTAAGGAACGCGGATGCCCAGCCAAGAGAATAAAAAAAAAAAAAATTTTTTTAAATTTTTTTGGTCGACGTTTCGGAACTTGCAGTCAAAGAACATTTATTGAATTTTAAATGATTTAGACAAAAAATCTTTTATTACATTTTTTCATTTTTTTTCTCACCAAAGGTTTTTATGAATTACACATAGATGTTGCCGTGTGATATATAGCATATTTACCTAGTATAGAATATGTTTGGTGACTGCAGGTTCCGAAGAAGGGTGCAATTGGCGTCCGAAACGTCGACGTAAAAGAATTTAATTCTCCTGGCTGCTCATCCACTTCCTTATGATTAGTATACAACAGTCATTTTACACTTTTTTTTTTTAAAAGAAAAATCTGGTGTGTGACGCACAGCACACAACTTTCTCTTACCTTCGATATTCGAAAGTTGTGTACTGTGCTTGTCACATTAGATTTTTTTGTGCCGACATATACAGTATTTAGTTTCCGCCGATATATTAAAATTCAAGATGTAAAATCTATAAGAATGGGAAAATATTTATATTTTATTACCATGGCAACCATTTCTCCTATCTTCTCTATGAAGTACAAGAGTAAAGTGGTCTTCAAACAATTTTGAGAGCAAAATGAGAATATACATTTTAAAGAGGATCTAAAAAATAATTGATATTTGAATTTTAAAAAAAATCGTTGGAGCAAATTTTGAGAAAATCGAAAAAAACTGAAAAACTACATCAGTAAAGTACTAGTACTTTTGGGCCGATTTTGTTCAAAAGCTTCGTGTCACGTCCCAGGGGGAAAAAATCGAAAAAAAAAAAAAAAAAAAAAAAACTGAAAAAGTGAATCACTAAGGTACTACTGTACTCTTTGGTCGATTTTGTTCAAAAGCTTCGTGTCACGTCCCATGGGGGTGCCTAACTTAAATATAAAATTTCAACCTCCTAGCTCTTTTCGTTCTTGAGATATTTTGTTCACAGACACACAGACACCATCAAAATCTCGACATCGAATTTTTGACATGAATCCAATACTTTCTCTCTCTATATATTAACATATATATACAGGTAAGAGAAAGTATTAAAAAAATCATTTATTTATATTTTGTAGACCTGAAGATGTCTGTCACTCAAAACTCTTATGGTTGCTGGTTATGCCAATAAAGATTCTACAAAAAGAAAACATTTTTCTTACATAGTGCATAACCGTATATATTTTACAATCCGGTATATTTATTCTTCACGAAAATACAAAATACATTTCTTTTGGCCTAAGTTGGCGCATTTCAAAGAATACTAGTTTTTTTTCCATTAGCTCTAGTTTTAGAGATATAGAGAAAATTAAATTTTAAAAGAAAATATACTTTTATTTTGAATTTTCTGGATTTTATTAAAACGCCTCAAAAATACTCAGATAGTAGAAATACATACAAATAAAAAGTTTCAGTCCAATAAGAGGTGGTTTAGTGGTGCAAAACACAGCTAAAAGTTCGAATTTTAAACTTTGGACACCCCTAATAGAATTTTTACCATCCTTGAATGCAATATTTCAATATTCTATAATTCTTTAACTTTACAAAAATCATTCATTCGTGCAAATCTGTTAATAATTAACGAAATTATAAACAAAACAATTATCCAAGTCAGGATTCAGCGCTATCCAGCTTCAGGTTGTGTTTATATGTGGGGTTTCACTGGGTTATGTGAGTAAAAACAAAGAATATATATTCTTTGTTTTTACTCACATAACCCAGTGAAACCCACATATAAACACAACCTCAGTTTAAAATGTTTCACCTAAAACCTACACCGCAATCTCTAAACTTAATTATCCAGCTTCAAGTTTTGTTTTTTGTTATCCTTATGCACCCATTCCAAAAAAAAAAAAAAAAAAAAAAAAAATCCTGTGTTATTTATTGATATAAACATGTATTGTATCACTTATGAAGATGACATAGCAAGTGTCGAAATAGTGTTTATACCAATAAATAATAATACATAAATTAAAACATATCACCTTGTAGTTTTAATTTTCCTAATTAAATCTCATTTCGACTGGATCCAATGGCTGCTAGTTTAAATTTAATTTGGATTTAACCATTAAACCTCCCAAGGATCCTGATTAAATCCAAACAGAAGAGCCCCCCACCCGGAAGCAAATTATAATTGTGCCTCTGGCCAAATGGACCACAATTTGTGGTGTATTCAAAAATTCGTCAGTCTCAAAAAATTCATAAAAAGCGGATCCTTTAAAATAGTATCTACAAGTTTGGTATATGTGGGTGAACAAAATATCTCAAGAATGAAATGACTCACGAGATTGAAATTTAATATTTAGATTAGGTACCCTCCTGTCACGTGACACAAAACTTTTAAACAAAATCGGCCAAAGAGTACTAGTACTTTACTGATGTACTTTTTGAGTTTATTTTGATTTTCTCAAAATTCGTTCCAACGATTTTGATTAAAATTAAAAAATCAACTATTTTTTAGATGCTCTTTATGGGGGAATAGGACCAAAGGTGTTACGCATATTTTTCTCGATAAGATGGCGTTGTGTGTCATACTTTTGTATGCCCAAAATCTCAAGTAATTCAAAAATTTGCCAAGAGATGTCAGAATGATAGCTAATAATATTTAATGCATTTGGTTGATTTTCATTGATCTTTTAACAATAAATACTTTATAAATGTTATTATATATTATGTATCTTTTATAAAAGCATAAAAATATATAAATATAGTCTAATAGGGGATCGGCTGTTAGACTAGCCTGCCATCTATTGCAAGAATGCTGAACTAATTTGACATTTGATTGTTAAATAAATCATCTAAGGTTATTTTAAAAATTTCTTAATTAATATGTGATTAATAATAACAATAAATTCATTCTTAAATTTAAAAAAAAATTAAAGATTATTGGGACAGATTGTTTTTTTTGTATTTGCTTGATAACAAAAAAATTAATTACGATAATTTTTTCTTAAGTTATTAAAAAAATTATAGCTCGATGTCCCAATAATCTCTTATGAATTTAATTCATTTAAAAAAAAAAACCGCATAGGACACTTTACTGATGTAGATGATATTTCATGTAGCTGATATTTCAAATTCATTTTCCGGCTCTTACTTCCATAGAGCCAATATTAAATCCCCATATGGGGATTTGCATTTTAATTTCGATTCAAAAGTGGATCCCCTTAAAATTTTACAAATTTTTTCCAATTCTAATAAAATTTTGTATTTATTTAGGATATAAAATCTCTAAATGTGAGATTAAAATTTTGAAAAATAACCAATCAAAAAGTTATTAAGTGCGGGAAGAGAAATTCTATTTCCCCTCTACAACAAACAACAAAATACAATTTGAAAACAAATTATAGCAAGATGTTGCAAGTTTTTGGGCAAATGTTATTAAGGGACTGACTGACTGCTTCTATTTGCCTTTGAGGTCCCACAAGTAATCAGCTCCCCCCCCCCCCCCCTCCTCTCCCCCTCTCCTTTTAATCAAGCAAGTAAGAAAGAAAGAAAGAAAGAAAAGCATAGGTGGGAATTCCTCTCTCTCTCACTTTCATGATGTTAATGATCTTGACCCATATGCAACTTTCATTTCTTTTTACATAATACTATTTACTAATTGAAATTTTTATGATACGGGCCATATTTTGAAATATTATTTTACAATAATGCTTAGCGTAATTGTATTAAGGTAGAGGTTAATTTAAAGGTCACGGGAACTGAGTATTTTTAATTTCTATTATGCCAACTATAATAATAAGGAAATATTTTTTAAAAAAATCTGGTATGACTGGTCGATTACCTTCTTGAAAGTTGTGTTCTGTAGCTTCTCACACCAGATTTCATAATTAGTTTCTACCGAAATAACCACAGGTTTTAACGGTCCTGGTTTTAATCCTATTTTGACCAGTGGTTTTTATTAAAATAAATGCATATATGAAATTGTACTGCCCTGAGTCAATTATCACATTAGGCACAAAAAAATAAATATATTGTATTGATGATAGAAGGAAAAAAGTTTTTCTCGAACTAAAGATTTCCTGATGTTATATCCTAAATTAATATCAAATACAATTCAAAATATATGTACATAATGACCAATAACAGCTCCGAGGATGGCTTTTACCAAAGCCGAAACGTCAGCTGTTAAAATATATTTTTAAAGAAAAAATTTTGACTGCGTACGTTTTCTTCTAACTTTAATTCCTGATATTGCGAGAAAATTACATAATTACATAAAACATAAATCATGCAGAAATAGAAGATCTTAAAAACTAAACCTAAACATAAATTTTATGTAACAGGGAGGATGTATGGCTGTAGAGTTGATGTTGAAAGAGGTAAAAAAAAAAAAACAAGAAAAAAATGCAGCCAATGTATTTTCTTTATTGATATTCAGCCCACGGCTAACGTTTCGATCCTAGGTTTGGACCATCATCAGAGCTGGCACTGTGACATAAAGGCATATATACTTTCCCCGAAACAATTGTTTCCAATTTCCAATTTCGAAAGCCGACTCGATACTCTCACATATGAACCCTGTTATGCAATGGTGTGTCAAAGACCAAAAAATTCAAAATTGAGTTAAGCACCGAATATTGTTTCAAATGCTTTAATTAATAATATTTTTTATGAAATATGTCCTAAAAAAATTTATATTTAATGTAAAAGCATAAAATTATTTTTACAATATTTCAATGCAGGATTTACATTTTGCAAAAATGATTTATGTTCCTAACACGTTGTTTTTTATGGTGTTAACAACCAATAAAAACTTAATTAAACTTAAATAAACCAAAATCCTTTTTTTTTTTTTTAATGAGAAATGAATTCGTAGATGTTAAAATTTAATTTTTTGATATTATTCCTGATAATGAAGATGAGCATCAGTGCGATTTCGATATTAAGTCAATTTCATTATAACTTTGATTTACTGTTGCCATGTTCACTTCCATTCAGGAATTAATTGATGAGAAAATTTTGTTATCACTTTGTATTTAATTTTAAAATATTAATACTATTTAAAATTTATTAATGTAGGCCTATAACCAAGTATTTATTAATTTAAATAATTACCTCATGGACCAACACATGATATATATAATTCTTTATTTATTAATGTAATTTTGATAAAAAGTTTCTAAGCTATTAGTATTAAATATAACCATAAAAGAACTTTAATAATAACTCCGTTTTAATTTTTGAATTATAACCTAAAATTATTTTATTTATTATCAAGAGACATTGAAGCATTTTTGCAAATTGCAAATTGGACTTAGAGAATTTTGCAAAAATAATTTTTTATATTTTATTGTTTTTCTCTAAATTAGTCGTATTTTTAGAGATAATTTATGAATATCTGCCATAATTACAGTATTTACTTGCACAATTGACAAAAAAAATGATATATAATCTTAATCAATACAACTTAAATCAGAAAAACTTTAATGTTGATTTTCTCAAAACTCGATGTTTGGTCTTTGACACACCATTGCATAACAGGGTTCATATATCGGGAAGGGCATTTAAATTTTGACAATAATAGCGGTTTTTGTTTTTTAAAGTGCATAAATCTCATTATTGCACATGAGGCCCTCGCGTTTCGGGGAAAGTATATATGCCTTTTTGACACAGCCCCAGCTTTGATGATGGTCCAGACCTAGGGATCGAAACGTTAGCCGTGGGATGAATATCAATAAAGAAATTACATTGGCTGCATTATTTTCTTGTTTTTTTTTGTTTTTTTTTTACCTTTTTCAACATAAATTTTATATTTACAAGAATTTTGGACCAATAGTTTTTTTTTTTTTTTTTAAACATTCACACTTTTTTCTCATTCACACTCACACTCACACACACATTCACACAGTCTTTTCGGCAGCTCAGGCCATATAAGACTTTTGACGATAACCGTTATGAATATATATTATTATTTGGGGTCCAGGCATTTTTATTTAAGCCATTTGGTATCCAAATGCCTTAAATAAAATTATCGGACCACCTGGGGTCCGAACCCGCGACGTTCGGTATAGAAGGTAGGCACGCTACCGACTACTCCAAGCCCCGTGGGCGGACCAATAGTTTCAATTAAAGAAAGTTATGAAACTTTCTCTTACTTTCGCTAATTGAAAGTTGTGTTCTGTACTTGGCACACCAGATTTTTTTTCTGTCAGGATATATATATATATATATATATTTTTTATTACATTTAATGTATTTTTCGGTATCGGAGGCCATTGAGATCCCGTCCCTATTTATTCAAATTGATCGGTATGCTAACCAATACAATTTAAATTACTTTTGTGATTAAAACTAATTTTGGACGGTTTTAATCATTTTTGATCAGTGCTCTGGGCAAAATCTAAAAAGTGTTTTTTTTAACCACCCTGAATAAAGTACTAGTAGTCTTGGCCGATTTTGATCAAAAGCATGCCCTAGGAAAATTTCAACCCTCCTAGCTCAAATGCTTCATGGTTTAAAATTGAACACACACACACACACACACACACACAGACAGACCATTTTTTTCGATTCAGGGGACCTCAAATCTTGACATCGAATTTTTGACATGAATTCTCCCTTAATATATTTACATATATAGAGGTAAGAGAAAGTAATAAAAACTAAAAACATACATTAACCTATATTTATAAACACCTGATATGACCAGTATTTTGGGACACTTGATGTGTCATCTTCAAGTGATTGAAATTTTTATTTCTATTACTTCACACACACCAGGTGTCGTAATAAATATCAAGTGTTT
>JAKCPI010020976.1:0-27752 GCA_023213315.1 Euborellia annulipes
ATACGCCCCTGATATACAGGGTAATACTAGGGCTTGAAAATTGGTTGAAACCAAATTAAGTTAACATAGAATCAAAAACAGAGAGTCAATTATTTTTTTTATTTTTCAAATGAAAAATAATTTTACTGTTATTCATGAGGTATTTATATTGTAATTTATTTCTTTAGGAAAATAAAAAAAAGCATATCGACAAATTGTTAATATTTTAATTATCTCTAATTTAAAAAAAAAATCCCTACCTTCAAAATTAATCGAGCTATGTTGAAGCCCTTTGGACTCTCCCCCTTTAAGATCGCGAAATGGATATTTTCTAAAAAATGTAGAGAAAATTATTCCCATTTCAATTAACACTTAAGTAATTGTGGTATACTTAATTTTAAAAAAAAATTATTATATAAAATTATTACATTACTTTATGAAAAATCTGGTGTGGACTGGGCACAGCACACAACTTTCTCTTACCTTCGGTAATCGAAAGTTGTGTTCTGTGCTGTCACACCAGATTTTTCGTGTCGAAATATATTTAGTTCCCGACAGTACGGTACATTTGAATTCAGATGTAAAATTTATAAGTATGGGAAAATATTTATATTTTGTTACCATGGCAACCATTTTTCCTATCTTTTCTATGAAACACAAGAGTAAAGTGGTCTTCAGAAGATTTCAATCGCAAAATGAGAATATACATTTTAAAGAGCATCTAAAAAATAATTGATTTTTGAATTTTAAAAAAAATCGTTGGAGCAAATTTTGAGAAAATCGAAAAAAAAAACTGAAAAAGTACATCAGTAAAGTACTAGTCCTCTTTGGCCGATTTTGATTAAAAGCTTATTTTTCCGGTCCCAGGGGTGTTTAACTTAAATATAAAATTTCAACCTCATGGCTCAATTCCTTCATCCTTAAAATTCGAACACACACCCACCCACCCACACACCCACACACCCACCCCACCCACAGACAGACCATGTCGCGAAAACCACTTTTTGGATTCAGGGGACCTCAAAACGTGAAGATCCATCAAAATCTCGACATCGAATTTTTGACATGAATCCAATACTTTCTCTCTATATATATATTACATATATACATAGGTAAGAGAAAGTAAAAATCGAAAACGGGTTTCGAAATTTTATCGAGTTTTTGCAAGCCCTAGTGCCGACAAACCAATACTATTGTTTTAATCAGGGCGCGGCCCGGAATGAACATTTTTCCGGCACGCGAGATTCATTAAAATATATTTATTTTATTTTTTTCATCCCAAAAAATATGTCTAAAGTGGGTCTAAATAATTTTATATGCGGCCCGCGGAGTTATGATGCATTTTCAAAATGGTCCGCATGATCATTTGTGTTGACCGGGGTAGTTTTAACGAAACGATGAAATATTCTTAGAAGTTTAGATAATAAATAGTCTAACTTTTTTCCTCCCTTAAATAAGATAATATTTTTTTTTAAATATGTTAAAAAATAAAATATATGTTTGAGTTGGCAGGCAATGCGTCAACATAAGCGTGTTTTTAGTTTCCCATTCGGATATATAAAAACATCTCTGCTCTCTCTCTACTCGCCGGATTTTCATACTTGTTGATTTGATTAAATAAAAAAAAAATATTGAATGTATAAATAAAAAAAAAAATATTTTATATTAAATAAATCAAAAGATTTTATCGAGTAGGTAAAATGTGAAATTCCATTATAAGAGGAAGTGGAATAAATGCAATTCCCCCCATTTATAAAATAAAAACAAAACCAAATAAAAAAAAAAGTGAAGCTTATTTGATGCAATTTGCATGGAATTTACAAACTTGTAGTAAACGTGAAGCGATAAAAAAAAGTATATTACGGTGTCTGTGTAGGGGGAGGAAGGGGAGGAGGGGGTTCTGATCATTGGGCGTGAAACAGATAAAGGCTTGCCTGGTTACCAGAGCAGATCCATTCCAACCCAAACGCAAGTTACGAATCAACAGGAACGGTCAAAACGTAACAGATACCTCTATTCGATCAACTTCCTTTTTTATTCTAATAATTTTTATCAATAAAATATAAAGAGAGAAAGTTTATTAAATTGAAATTTTTAAAAAAGAAGTATTTATTTATTTTTCTTCCTTATTTTATGTTGAAATTTTATTTTAATTAAACAAACGAGAATTCACAATCTAAGCAGAAAAAGATACGTAGTTATACAACACATATTCATCCCTTTTTAATACTTTCTACTTACTAATTTCACCCTTTAAATTAAAAATATTATACACCCCTCTGATCACTGGAATTTTGGCCGCTTTCCCTAATCCAATCTTTTTCCCTTAATAACTTTTAAGTGTAGGCGCAGATTCACCTAAAAAATCCTCAAAACATTTTTTTTTTCTGTAGAAATAAAGAAATGTTTAAGCTTATAGTGTATAAAGTATTTAAATTGTTTAGATCCTCCCCCCCCCCCTTCCCAGTGGTCGAGAGGTTAGAGGTAGCGACATATGCCAATATTGATAGTAGGCCTATTAAAAAGTCAAGGGGTGTGGGTTCGTATCCCAGGAAGTCCGATATTTGGATACAATTAAATTTGAAATTCCTATCGAGATCCCCGTTTATTTGCCTGAGGTGCTTTCGTGCACGAAAACACACGCCTTAAGCTAAAGGTGGCTATTGTAGTGGGATCTTATATTCCAATCCAGGTCCTGCTTGAGTATTTGTTAACATTAAATAAATATTTTTATTTAATGAAAAAATCACGCACACTCAGGATTTGAACAGGGGTCTTCTTTGTAGAAATATTTGGATACAAATGGTATGATTAAATGTGCCTGGTCCCAATACATATCGTAACAAAATAATATGTATCATCTAAAGTCTATAGAGGCCCTCGGGGCATGGCGTAGAGGTTAGGGTGCCAACCTCATATACCAAACGTCGCGGGTTCGGACCCCAGGCAGTCCGATGATTTTATTTAAGTCAATTGGATACCAAATGGCTTAAATAAGAATGCCTGGACCCCATATATGTATATTTATTTATCAATAACGGATATCGTAAAAAGTCTTATATGGCCTGAGTTGCCGAAAAGACTGTGTGAATGTGCGTCTGAGTGTGAGTGTGAATGAGAAAAGTGGTTTTTTTTTTTCAAAAAAAAAAAAAAAAAAAAAGCTATAGATCCGAGGATGTCAAAAAAACAAAAAAAAAAATTTTGAGATTAAGAAATTATTTAAATTCAGTCGTAAGACTATAAAAAAAATAGCACAAAAAATATTATTTGGAGGGAGAAAAAAATTAATACAAAATGTGAAAATAATTTAATTTTAATATTTAGTGGTTGTAAATTCAGAAGACAATCTAAAAGTGATGGAATAAATAAAATTTTTTTATTTATTCAACTCTTTGAATAACTGCTTGTCTTTTTTTATTTCATTTTCGGCAACGGAGGCCATTTAGACCCCGTCTCTATTTATTTCAATTTTTGGATTCATAGCCAATTCAATTGAAATAAATTGTCGCATGAGACGGGATGCGAACCCGCAACCCTTGGTATAGAAGGCCAGCACGGTAGCCACTACACCAAGGCCCGAGGGCTTGTCTTTAAAGAATTAGTTTTAATAACGAGAGGGGTGGGATTATCCTAAAATCTCACCTAAAATTCAACAATGCACTGACTACCCACATGTGACTCTTCTAGGGCTTTTTCGAAGTGAATTCCAAGTCCCCGAGGGCTCTGGTCTAAATGAATCTATAAATAGTAAAAATGATTTAAATAGAGTAATTGCTTTTTCTTATTTATTTAAAAAAAGATAGGATTTAATTTCAACGTTTTCTTTATAAAAAAAGAAAAAAAAAACAATTTTCCCTGGGAACTTGGAATTCTTTTCACCCAAGGGATTTGGCAAAATCAAAGCGTGACGCGCAGACTGATAGACAGACACATGGGATTATAGCAGGATATATCAATTGAAATGGATGATTTTATATAATAAATGATTTTTGCTCATATCGATTCTATCAAACCTCATAATCAGATGGTTTTTGTTAATGTTAATAACTTTGAATATATACAGATAAATATTAATAATATGCTAGACAAGTAAGCTATATTTATTTTTTTGATTGATTTTTCATGAAAGTTCTACCAAAAATTCTCAAGGGATATGTCAATTCATTTTAAAATTGCCTCTCTAATATGGTAATCAAACAATTCCTCGATTTTAGAATAAAAATTTCCATCCTTTTCATACATTTATTACATTGATTTGTAATATTGATATGTTATTATAAGTTATTTCTAGGATTCGGGATATTTTAAATTAGAGACAATCGAAAAACAACCAGCCTCTGGCGTAACCTGAGGCTTGTTAGAAAGGGAATATTGTTAAACTTTAGGGGTAGAAAAAATTACAGTCCATATCCACGTAGAGATATGAGTCCCTTCAGCCTCGATAATAGGCTTATACAGTGGTTTGACAAAATAATATGAACACAGGACATATAGACAATATTTATTTATTAATAATGTGTTGAGCCACCATTTGCTTGAAATTTTTACAGGTTATTTGAGGGTACTCTAGGATATCTATTTTAAGTTTTCGACCTCGAGGACCATATGCTTGCTAACTTATGGGGGTGGGGAGGGGAGGAGGTACAAAAACCTCAAAATTTTAGGACTTATTTCAATTTTTATTTTGTTTTATTTCTCGTAAACTAAGCATATTTTGTGCACCATAATACATTACAAAGTTGTAGAGTTGTAAAATTTGCTAAACTTTGGTTGATAAAACGAATTTGAAGTCACAATAATAAACGAGATACGGCTGGTCAAAATTAGACAAAGTTTCTCGAAATGTAAAACAAATAGAAACTTTGATCGGCCGAATCTCGGTTAATATTGGGTCTGGAAATTATTTTTATCAACCAAATTTTAGAAAATTTAATGCTCTACAACTTTTTATTGTATGGTGGAGGAAATATGCTTAGTTTATGAGACATAAGCAAGAAACTGGAAAAGTCTAAAGTTACTCGAAATGAAAAAAAAAAAAAAAAAAAAAAAAAAAAAATAGAAACTTTGAACGGCCAGTTCTCGGTTAATATTGGGTCTGGAAATTGGTTTTATCAACCAAATTTCATGCTCTACAACTTTGAAATGTACTATGGTGTACAAAATATGCTTAGTTTATGAGATATTAGCGAAAAACTTAAAAAGTACACTAATGCACATAATGCACCCCACCCCCGTTAAATTAGAACAGGGTCCTTGAGGTCGAAAACTTAGGATAGACAGCCTAGAGTACCCCCAAATAACTGTAAAAATGTCTACAAGCAAATGGCTCAACACATTATTAATAAATAAATATTGTCTATATGTCCGATGTTTATATTATTTTGTCTAACCCCTGTATATACCTATATCAACAATCACTCACTTCTCTTTATATGTTTTGCATCTATCAAACTGAGAAATCTGGGTCTGCTCTAACACCCTACTACAAGCAGCAAAGGCCTTGTGGGGTTAGGTATTAGTTAAATATTTTTCGAGATATATTTGAATAAGATATTAGTATTCAATATACCTCGATTCGGACTTAAATAGTGATAGATATATTTATCATGGCTGTGTGTATGCTTTTTGTTGGTGGGCCAGACGCCCCATTGCTATCCATTCTTCCTATGTGGGTGTAGGTCGAGGGTCCGGTGGCTTGGCGCAATGGATGCACCGATGCCCCGGAAAGGCGGAAGATCCTGGGTTCGATTCCCATGGGGGCCATAGGGGCACTTGGTCCACCAACAAAAGACATACAACCATGTTAAATATTTCTATGGCTAATTAAGTCCGAATCGAGGTATATTGAATAGTAATATCTATTCAAATATATAGATTTCGAAAAATATTTAACAATAATATAAATGTATATTCTAGTAGGCGATTGGTTTATGAACTTAAGATGGAGGCCATAATTGCAACCCTACAATGCGTGTTACCAACTTTGGGAAACGCTAGCCTAAATCATATTAATTTTTTTTATAAAACTTAAATTCTCCTGATTTTAAAATTTTTCTTTTTCATATATATATCATCTATAATTAGCGGTAGCTCCTTCCTCCATCCATGGAAAGATGTGAATTGATGGAAATAAATTAAATAAAAATAGTCTTCACACATCATTTATATATAATTCATCATTTGTCTAAAATGTCAAATTGTTATTAATGACCATTAAAAAATATATATTTTTTTTGGAAGACCCGTAAGTTTATTTCAATAAATAAGGTGTGACTGGTCGCACAACACACAACTTTCTCTTAACTTTGATAAGAGAAAGTTTTGTACTGTGCTTGTCACACCAGATTTTTTGTGTCGACATATGTTTAGTTTCAGCCGATATATTAGATATCAAGATATAAAATTTATAAACATGGGAGAATATTTCTATTTTGTTACCATTTTTCCAATCTTTTCAATGAAGTACAAGAGCAAAGTGTGCTTCTAACAATTTCGAGGACAAAATGAGAATATAGGATTTAAAGAATATCTAAAAAATAATTGATTTTTGAATTTTAAACAAAATAGTTGGAGCGAATTTTGAGAAAATCGTAAAAAAAAACTGAAAAAGTACATACTTTTTGGATTTTGAGCAAAAGCATTTTCACGTCTCAGGGTGCTACCGAACTTGAATATAAAATTACAATCACCTAGCTCTTTTCGTTCTTGAGCTATTTTGTTCACAAACAGACACACACAGGCCATGTTGCAAAAACCACTTTTAGATTCAGGGGAACTCAAAACATGTGTATATATATATATATAACAAAATCTTCAGAATTTTTGACATGAAACCAATACTTTCTATGTATATTAACATATATAGGTAAGAGAAAGTAAAAAATTATTTTTTTTAACTATTTGCAAAGAGAGGGAAAATCGTTAAAGCAATAAGATCTTGTCAGATCTATTAAACAACTAGGCCACTGACCTATTTTAACTTGGTTAAAAAAAAAATGAGAGGAAAAAATCTACTCTGAATTGTAAACATTTTTTCTACCTTATCTGAGATGGCTAAGAATTTGAATTATAGGAAGATAATTTTAGTAAAAAAATAAAGGAAAATTAATGTTATAAGGAATAAATATTCTACAGCAGGGGTATCCAAACTTTATGTTACAACGCCTCCCTTAAAAATATTTAATCATATGACGCCCCCCCCCTCCCCTATTTTGTAAAAGCACATCAAGGCTTAAGAATTGAATTGGACAAAAAGTTTTGTCCGAAAACGTTTCGCTCAATTGGTGTGGGTTCAACCTAAGATTACGCTTTTGGAAAAGAGAAAAAGTGGAAGTATGTTAAAAAAAAAAAATTTTAATTTTATTTTTTGTTTGTATGTTTTGATTTTGAGATGAATTATTGTGATGATTAATTCATTTGAAATATTCTTTTTGAGATTTTAACTTTAACATTTGCTGACCACCCCATAAAAAATCTCGACCTAGTTAAAAGAAGTTTACAAAGTCACACACAGTTTGAAAAGTAAATTTTTTTTAGATTGAATCTTGTTTTCGTTATTATTTATTAATCCAAATTTTGTTTGTGACTTAAAATAAAATGAATTCTCTGCGTGTTAATGAGAGAGTAGAAATGTTTTTCTTATCTGTTCATTTAGAAAAAAATAAAAAAAGATAATAGAGAATATATTAAAGACTTGATAGTGTAAATAAAAAAAGAAGAATAAATTTGCTAATTTAAAACAAAATGGATTTCCTCTCCTCTTTTCTCGGACCCCGAAGGAGATGACATTTTCATTAAATACGTATATTTGCAATGCAATTTTATCTGATATCATTGAGAAGTGAAAATATTGTACAAAACGGGTTTGGTTAAAAAAAAAAGATTCCAGATGCGTGTATTCATTCCGATCAAGAAACACCTTTTTTGTCTCAATACAAATTTTTTTTTAATTCTTGCCATATTGCTTAAAGTCGCACTGTTCCTTTCAATTTCCACTGCAGTGAATGGTCAGGCCTAACCAAATAAATTGGAAAACAATAAAATTGGCTGCGAAAGCTCAAAGTTTCCAATTGAGAAATGATACTCCCAGAGGCCTAGCATTCCATCAGATCTCTGCTTCTACAAACTATTTAGACACTAGAGAAGAAGTGATACTTAGACAATTAAAATAATCTCGAAAAGTTGGGTGAGGTAACGCCTATCTAAAGCAATCCCGATTATGCCTATGTGATGGGAAGAAGTCGACAGTTACGACGAGAAGTCTGCTACGGATAATCCATCACGAAAATGAAAGAAAAGAAGAAATCGATAACCCAAGAGAACTTGAAGAAAACCCATGCGAAATTGAAATCGAACAAAATGTACACTCTACTGACAATGATAACAATACTTTCTAGAAATTCCACAAAGTTCCGGGACTACATGTACAATGAAACAAAGTGAAAGTGTTATTTCGATTAATAAAGAAGGAAGGCAGGAGCAGCCAAAAATAAAGTCTTTTTGACGTTTCAGGTGAAATTAACGCATCAGTAGATGAGATAAAATTTGAAAAAATTATATACCTAAGGTTCTGATGATGATGTTTTAACATCGAAATGCTTATTCAATAATTTTAATTTTAAAAATGTTTAAACTAGTGCCTACAGTGAATTCTTTAGATTTTACAAAAAATATATTGACTTATATTCATTAATAATTTATTTATATTTGTTGGCCTTCGATTTTTAAATATTAAAATATTGTATTTTAAAAACTTACAACTATAAATGTTGACGCAATTGAGATTAAACTCACCTGAAACAAAAGAAAAAAGAAATTAGTATATATATTAGGAATTTATTTGGAAATTAATAAAGGAATATCCCTATTATCACGATTTATAACAAAAATTCCATTTAGGTTCTGAAATATTTGGAAAATCCACTTGGCAGCGAAAGGAATTTATCCTTAAGAAAATGTAGGAAAAAAATAGTTTATTCGATTATTGAGCGATTTTTTTTTTTTTTTGTGTCATCCATAAACGTACGGGGATAAATGAGATATTCTTGAACTCTAAATAATAATTAATCAAATGTGAATCAACCTTATTTTAATCAAATTATTGAGAAAATGTAGTGGAATATTCAAGTGCTTGCCATAGGACAGTGGAAAATATATATATATATAAATACTATCTCTTGTGCTAGAGATGATAAAATAAGTTGTATTATATATATAAACTTAATAATTCTACAAACATTATTTTTATTAGTGTGAGGTGGTTAGCTGAGTGGATCTTGTAGTAAGGGATGAAAGAAAGAGCAGATGCAGCTAGTTTTATTTCGTTTTATTAGGCACACGTTTCGGTTTTATATACGACCATTCTCAGTGTGACAATAAAACTTCTCAAAAAGTCGAATGGTGCAATTGTGTAAAACATTTATCGCCATTTAATAAAGACAAGCTCCCTGCGTCTATCTTCCCCAAAACCTACAATCTTCAGACTTTCAAGTCTAACCTCAACAGGCATCTTCTCAGTTCCCGCAGTTGAGTTTCCCCTTTATGCTTCTCCTTTTGTTTTTATTTTCTTCCTGGCTGCATGTGACTATTGGTCATTATAGGTCTTCGGACCTTATGCACCTATTCCAAAAAAAAAAAAAAAAAAGACTAAACTCTTTGCGAGTCAAGGCTAGATCATCTTTGTTATTATCATATATGTATATTAAATCAATAACGGTTATCGTAAATGTCTTATATGGCCTGAGTTGCCGAAAAGACAGTGTGAATGTGTGTGTGAGTGAGAGTGTGAATGAGAAAAAGGGGTGAATGTTTTTTATGTAAAAAAAAAAAAAAAAAAACCTATAAGTATGCCCGCCGGGGGCTGGCAACGGAGAAGATCAACAGTCACCACAATCGTTGAGGTTAAGTGATGCCAAGCGCGGCGAAAGCTCGGGATTGGTGACCCCGAGCAATCAGCGTGTGGAACGCCCCCGGTTGCCATCGATACAATGTACATTAAAAATTTATATAATAGATAAAAACCTCTGAATGGCCTCTGTAGTCGAAAAAGGTATTTTTAAAAAAAAAAAAAAGTATGCTCCAAGAGGCCATGCCTCAGAGCAAATAAAATGATCTATCTATCTATTTATTATTAATCTGTAGTGACAGAACCGATTCAAAAATTTAGCAAATTTCAAAAAGGAGGAATTAATTTTACGTAAGCTTATTCTTTAATAATTTAATAGTCTTACAAGAAATAAATAAGACTTGGCTCAGTTTTCTACAAAAACTATAGTTTGTTAAAAACAGGAAAAAATTGTATTTTATTAAAATGACGGTACTGCCGAGAAATATAAAAAAAAACGGTACTCTCCACTTCAAAACGGTATGTATGGTCATTCTACCTTTGAGATGTTAATGTTTCCAAACAAAAAAAAGTTGGATCATTTCAATTTTTGCTTGGAGAGGAGGAGTAAAGGGGGTGGGGGGAGGGGCAAATCTTTTCTTACTTTCCCAAAAAATCATTTGTTTGTAGTAACAAACTAAAGAGTCTATTTGTCACCATTTTTATATATATATATTTAAAAGAATAAGTTAAATTTATAAAGAAATTACAAGCCCCTTCAAATTATTCAATTTGGAATAAGTCAATTGATGAGTAAATAAGTAAATTTTCAAACCCTGATATCAAAAAGTCAAAGGTTTTAATTTGATTATATTGATGGTCAAGTCTTTTATTTATTTACTGAATATTGGCAAATTACTTTCTACAACTTATCAAACCCTGACATATGATGAAAAGAGATGAAGAATATTATTATTATAGAAAACGATCATTAAATTTCTATAGTAATAATTATAAAATCGTGATGATTGTAATATAACATCTGAATAATTTATATGCATTGTTTTATCTGATTAATCATTTTCAGTTATTTTGTATAAATTGTCCTCACTGGTATATGTGAAATGTATAATTAAACATAAATTATTTTGATTTATTTTCCCAATTGAAATTAGTTGATTTGTTAATTAAAATAAATAAGTTTAAAAACAATAAATGTGTTTTTATAAAGTAGAAACTTTAAGTTTAAATAAATAAATAATAAAAAAAAAAGGAAGAAAGAACGAGATGCTTTTTAAATAAACAGCTTTTAATCAGATGGTGTGTGTGGTGGCATATATCGACTTTAGTAAATAGGTCATCTGTCTGGGATTTAGGCTCCCGAATTGAACGAGTCCAACAAGTCAGGCGCCAGAAGGGCGTTGAGTAAAGTTTATCAGTTGGAAAAAAAGAAATTGCACGAATCTTTTAAACAATGACTATTTCAAATGCCTTTCAATTTCATTGAAATTAAAGTTAACGATTTTATTAACTTTCATTTTATGTAAATACAAAATGGAGTTTTTTTTTTTTTAATTATTATTGATTTTCAAATTCACTCATGAAACCATCTTTGCCAATAATATCAGATACTTCCTATTTTAGTACTTTCATTTGTTAGCTTATACCTTTATGTAAGTACAATCTGAATCAAAAAATAAATTAGATAATTATTTTTAAAAGTAATTTTATATATATATTTATATATAGAGATATAATACAAACATAAAGTTTAAAAATAAAGAGAAAAATTTACATACCTCTCCCATTGAAGATCTGACAGTTAAGTGAGATTAAATAATTAGAAATAAAAATTTGTTTTTAGTTTAAACGAAACACAGAAAATAAGCACGTGAACA
The DNA here is from genome assembly GCA_023213315.1 of Euborellia annulipes. Lineage (NCBI taxonomy): Eukaryota > Metazoa > Arthropoda > Insecta > Dermaptera > Anisolabididae > Euborellia > Euborellia annulipes. The sequence continues at coordinate 11,701 of JAKCPI010020976.1, forward strand.
TATATTTATAATAAACTTGGAAAGTGTGAGGAGTTATTATACAAATATTGATATTCTAACAAGAAATATCCATGTATGAGATGAGTCCTGGTTTCAAGTGATTGCCGTGAAGATAGACAAGAAAGAAAACAAACAATAAGTTAGAAACAAATACTCAAAGAATCAAACCGCTTAAAATAAAAATAAAATTAAACAAAAAAAAAAAAAACTATTTTTTTTTAGAAATATTTAAAAAAAATTATTTATTTAATCAAACAAATTATGACTTTAATTTTAAATAATAGCCATCATCTCTACTTTGACGATATAGAACAACAAAATAAGCAACAATCAAAAATTATATAATGAAAAGAGAAACAAAAACATTTTATTATATTCTTTTAATTTAATATTATGGGAAAGTGGATTGGTGACCTGAGAATCAGCGTGTGGACCCCTGTAGCCATCGATATTATGTATTTTAAAAATATATTAATAAATAAACACCCCTAAATGGCCTCTGTAGCGAATAGGGTTAAAAAAAAAAAAAGGGGTATTTTAAAAGTATGCAAAAAATAAAAATAACAATAAACATCATAAACTCTTGAGGAAGCTGAATGTATGCAAAATTTACATGGATAAACAATATTTAGATAAATTAACTCAAATAATGTACAGTGAGAGTCAATATTAAAGTACCGCCAAAGTTTTTCTAATGAGAATATTTTTATAAAAGATAAAATATAAAAATCTGGTGTGACTGGTCGCACAGCACACAACTTTCTCTTACCTTAGATAAATCGAAAGTTGTGTTCTGTGCTTGTCACACCAGATTTTTTTGTATTTATTAGTTCTTTCTTATTAGTTTTAAATTAATTTAACAAAATTACCGGTAATTGGATGTTGTCCGTGTAAAGGTTTCTCATAAATGCAATTAATTTCAAAATTTAGATTTTAATAAAACAGGTATAATTCAAATACGTATACAAAAATATTAAAAGTATTTAGATTTTTTGTTAAATTAACTTACAACTAATAAAAAAGAATAAATAATGCTTTTCCACCACCAAATGTGTCTTCCACTTTGTTGTTTGCATGCCATCCACGCAATGCACGTCCAATTGGCGTGACTCACTTGATAGAGTTAAAATTTTAAAAACAACCCTCTAACAAAATAAAATCGGTATTCATATGAGATATAATAACAGTATATTAACAAAAGTAATTATATACTAAATTCATCACGATCGATAATGGCAAGGTGGAAAATATTTATTTGAGTTAAAAGAGAGTTTGAAAAGTCAGTGATCAGTGTTCAAGTAGATTTATAAAATTTATTAAAATTTTTGATTTTTTTTCTTTTTTTAATACTACTACGGGAAAGTTTGACAAAATCAGAACCAGAATTTTTTTCGCCTAAACAACTATGTAATTAAAATTGCTTGAATGAATGAATTCAATAATAAATTGATTTGTTTCTGACAAAAAAAATATTGAAATTTTCAATGAGTATTTTGAAGAGTGAATTCTCTTCCCCCTAGGGGTATATTTCCATAGAGGAATAATTAAAAATGTTGTTTTACAATATTTGTAAATAAAATGTACCTTTTAGAGTGGCGAAAGAATAATTTAGTTTTAGTATTTAATCAGATTAAAAAAAAAAAAACGCTTTTTCAGAGTATAAAGCCGTGTATCCACTACGCGCTCCTGGCGCGAGTGCCAGCTGTTCTAGTGTTTGATCGTTCAACATGCAGCTCAGTCGTGTAGAAAAGCAGCAGTTCTTATAGTTATTGACAGTATTATATACAAGAAAAAACAGACACGAACTGTACAACGTTTCGACTGCTTCGACCAACCAACCGTTGGTTCACTTGAGTCAGAGCAAGTGCACAGTACTTGATAACGGCTGCAGAATAAGTTGTACAGTATTTATATATTTTTAATAAATATTTAATACAAAAATCTGGTCTATGATTAAAAATTCACCTAATAATAATATTTCAAACCACAAAAGCTTTAATAAACACATTGATGATATATTGTTTTAAATTAAATATCTGTAGACTTATACTGTAATAACCCAGACAGCTTGGAATATTACAGTAATGTTGCAGCAATATTGCAAATCTTGCTCAATATTGACAATATTGCAGCTCAAACAGCAACATTGCCGCAATATTACAACAATGTTGCAAAAAGGCGGACATAGATATATTGAAACAATATTGCTGCAATATCCCTAGCTTGGAATAGTGTCGCTGCAATATTGCAGCAATGTTGCCAATATTTTGCAAGGAATATTGATGCAATATTCCTGCAATATTGGCACAATTTATGCAAGATTCGCAATATTTCTCCAACATTGCTGCAATATTTTGTGCTGTGTTGGTAAAAATAGTGTATCTAAATGAAGACTTAATTTAAGAAAAAATTTTAATTTAAAAGTCACTGGCATATCAAACATTTCAAGTAAATATATTCATCATCTATTGTGTTTATTTAAGGTGTCGGTCAATAAAAATAATAAAAGAGAGAAAAAGAAACTCGATACAAAGCGATAAAAACTGAATTCGCGAAAGAAAATGTTCACCGATAATAAAGAAATGAACATGTGCAAGTAATAAAGAGAAAGTGAAAGAAAAAAGGGAGAGGAGAGTGGAGAGGGGGAGGGGAGGAAATACGACCCATTCTTTGTTCAATATTGAACAAGTTTAAATCATCTAACCATATTATACGTAATGTATTTATCAAAGGTAAATTTTATTTTTTTATTTTTATTTATTTATCTTCGCATCTGTTTCCTGTCACTCGAGTGACTATTTTTTTTTGTGAGTTTATTTTTGAACAAATGGCTATTTGTCCTACTTTTGGAGATTTTCAACTTGGAATTATAGAAGTGGATGGTGTAGAATAATTAGAAGAACGGGAAAAGAATAGAATAATAACATGTCTAGATATAATTAATTTCATTAATAGCATCGTTTTCATTTATTGCAGATTTTTTCAAATTAAATTTATTATTATTATTATTATTATTACTTTCTCTTACCTATATATGTAATATATAGTGAGAAAGTATTGTTTTTGTTTAAGGTCCTTTTCAGCATCTGAGGACATTTAGACCCGGTTACTATTTATTTCTAGACCCTTCGGGAGAATAAACGCCTCCCTTCATCAGGACTCTCTATGTCGCGATTGATGGATCTTTTGATGGTAAATGATGATTGGGAAAACCTGGTGCAGTTAGTTGAACGCTAAATGATAACGCTGGAGGTATTTTCAGGCAAAATTTATTTCACTTTATAGTCGACGTTTAGGAAGACTAAAAGCCTCCCTTCATCAGGCTTTCCCAATCATCATTTACCATCAAAAGAAGAGGCACCTTGCTATACCTATCAATCACAACATATAAGAGCCCTGATGAAGGGAGGCTTTTAGTGTCCCGAAACGTCGACTAAATAGTGGAATATAATTTGGCCTGAAAATACCTCTAACGTTATCTATCACGTTAGCACCAGGCTTTCCCAATCATCATTTATCTCTATATATTCATTAGGGCGGGTTACCTCACTTCTAGTTAACTGGCAAACTTATCCGACCAAAAGTAAATCATCGATATATTTATAGTAAACAAGAACAGGTCTGCCCTCGGGGCTTGGCGTAGAGGTTAGCGTACTAACCTCGTATACCAAACGTCGCGGGTTCGGACCCCAGGCAGTCCGATGATTTTATTTAAGCCACTTGGATACCAAATATACTGATAGGTGATTCTACCCCTACCTCCCCCCCCCCATCCCCTAAACTTAAAAAAAAAGTTCCTTCCCTCTCCCCTCTTTTAATTTTCCCTTTTCCATCTTTCCAATAAAAATCAATCCCCCCCCCCCATCCAACATCAAAAACAAAAAAACCTTCCCCCCTCTCCTTTTTTTTCCCCAACAAAAAAAAAAAATCAATTCTTCCTTTTCCTCCCCCTCCCCCCTTCTTTTGACTCTCCCCTTCTCCCCTCCCCCCCACCCATCAACCTTCCACTTTACTCCAACCCCAACTCCCTCCCTTTTCCCCTTTTTTTTTTTTTTTTTTCCTTTTTTTTTTTTTTTTTTTTTTTTTTTTTTTTTTTTTTTTTAAATGGCTTAAATAAGAATGCTCTGGACCCCAAATAAATATATATTATATAAATACGAGTATCGTTTAAAGTCTTAAATGGCCTAAGTTGCCGAAAAGACTGTGTGTATGTGTGTGTGAATGTGAGTGTAAATGAGAAAAAAGTGTGAGTGTTTAAAAAAAAAAGTCTTGTGTTTCTAATTTCACCCCTTAGTTATTTTAAGCCTTATACCGAACTTTGGGTTATATCTAGTTAACTACGAACTGGGCTGTTATGTTATCATATGACATGTTCAACTAGATGGGAAATACTTCAAAGAAATTTAACCGAAAAATAGAAAGTTAATTAGAAGTGAAGCAAATGGCTCTAAGAGTACAGTATTTTTATATTTATTAGTAAATTTTTTTTAACACTCACACTTTTTTCTCATTTACACTCACATTCCAACACAGTCTTTTCGGCAACTTAGGCCACATTTAAGACTTTAAACGATACTCGTATGTTTAATATATCTTTTGGGGGTCCAGGCATTCTTATTTAAGCCATTTGGTATCCAAATGGCTTAAATAAAATCATCGGACTGCCTGGGGTCCGAACCCGCGACTTTTGGTATACGACGTTAGCACGCTAACCCCTACACCAAGCCCTGAGGGCTATTTGTAAATTGTCTACTATACACTTAACTTATGTTAGTTGTTAATGCTTTTTTGAAAAATTTCTAGTTAGACTTTTGAATTTGTTTTTCTTTTTTTCGGCCCTCTTAGCTTCCCTGAACCTAAATACACTTTTTATTTACGAATGTTAAAAACGGTAATTATTATAAAGCAAGAAATAAATTCGAACAAATTTTTCTAGCTTAATTCATAAATAATGATATTAGTTCCATCATTCGAAGTGATGCTATTAACGACCTCTAAAAAAAATTTAATCGCTTCAGAGATTCGAAGTTTTTATCTAAACAAAATTCCTCCTTAATCATCATTCAAAGATAATATATAATAAATCTGTCCACTGTTGTGTTCGGAGAATGATTTAAAAAAATGCTAGAGCCACCGACAAGGCGACTAACTCCAGATTAATCTTTATATTATAAACTTCAATAAAAAACAAAATTTTGTTGAAAGCGGGAGGATTTGTTCATTTCACAAATATAAAAGTGAAAAGTCTGAATTAAGCAAATTTAGTCTAAAACGAGAACAGATGAAGCTATCAAGTTTATATTCATTCAATTTCAAACATTTTGCTCGGGGTCAAATCCGAATTTAGTGTGTTTGTAAAGGTCTTCTAATTAGGTTCAGAAAAAATTCTTTTTTAGTTAAAAATAAAAGGGAGAAAAGAACAAAAGGTACACAGAAGCAAAAAGAAAAGAGGCAAGCAAGCCGTTATTATTATTTACGGAAGTCAGGAAAAAGACACTCTAATTACGGCTTGAATTCAACAAGTTTTTTCACCTTTTCATTTCCTTTTTTTTTCTGTTTTAATGGTGCATTATATGGAAAATTTTTAATGCGGAATTAAAAATAACTTTAAATTTTAAAGAACAGTAAGAAAAATTGAATAATAACCATATTCATTTATTGAGGAATCAATTATCTTTCTCGCTATTTAGACTTCATTCTTATTTATTTAAATGATTAGTAGCCAAATCAATTGTAATACATTTTTACTTTCTCTTACGTCTATATATATGTTAATATATAGAGAGAGAAGGTATTGGATTCATGTCAAAAATTCGATGTCGAGATTTTTATACACGTTTTGAGGTCCCCTGAATCCAAAAAAGTGGTTTTTGCAACATGGTCTGCCTGCCTGTGCGTATGTTGAATTTAGCGAGTGAATGAATGGAAAATCGTAAAGATTGGGTGTTTTTTTTTAACGTTAAGTTGTTGGCAATTTCAATTCCTCCTCTTGAAAAATACCCTAGCTACGACCTAAGAATCTGTTTTTTTTTTAAAGCCTAAGGTAATTTGTGACTTCTTAATTGTTTTCTTAAAAAAAAAAAAAACTCACACTTTTTCTCATTCACACTCACACTCACACACACATTCACACAGTCTTTTCGGCATCTCAGGCCATATAAGACTTTTTACGATATCCGTTATTGATTAATATACATATTGGGGGTCCAGGCATTCTATTTAAGCCATTTGGTATCCAAATGGCTTAAAAAGAATCATCGGACTGCCTGGGGTCCGAACCCGCGACTTTTGGTATACGAGGTTAGCACGCTAACCCCTACACCAAGCCCTGAGGGCTTGTTAAAGGAAAAGCTCTAATCAAAATTGTAGGAAATACCCCTTGGGTCTGGATACAAATAATAGATTGGCCTCGGGTTAAAATCAACCTTCCCCTCCCACTTGGTTTTGTTTATAAACAAGACTTCATGTATATCGCCTCGAGCAGAGTAACAATTTTAATCCAATTTTCTCAAAAGTTCACTCAGCGAATCGCTTTAGAACGATTTATTTTATATCCCTAATAAAACTAATTGAATGAATTTAATTATAATTACTAGAATAGCAACATGAATGATGAATATTTAAATATTATACTCTAAAGAATAACTGAACAATAAGCGTAATATGAATGATTAAAGTCCCTGGGTATTAGCACAGTGGTAGAGTTCTTGTCTCTTGTGCTAAGAGTCGTGTATCGTTCCCATGACAAAAATTTATTTCAAGTGAATTAAATAGAGACGGGGAGGGGGGGGGATCTAAATTGTTTTTGTCATTGGTCAAATAATAAAATGAGAAGATACCAAATGGTTTAAATAAGAATGCCTGGAACCCGAAAAATGAGAGTTATTTGCCCAGAATATTAAAAAAAAAGATCATATTCAAAATTAATTTTTTGTATAAAAATTTCTCAGATTATGAAAACGCCAAGCACCGAAAAATAGGTGAATATTTGTGAGAATGTTGTGAGCATAAACAGAGTTAAGAGTTCATTAGGGTGCCATTTTAGCCCAATCAATATAATCTTCTTGGAATAATTAATTATCTTAAACACACACACCCACACACAAAGAGTAAAATCTGAAAATGATTTATGCTACCATCCAGGTTTGATCACTCTTTACCAAAATAAATAACTAGTTAGAGCCTTGTTTGAAAAGGATGGAATTTTTTCAACCAATGCTACAATAGACTACAATTAGCCAGTCAATATATCGTTTAAGATAGCAAGTTTGCAAGATATGTTTGTGTTTAAGATTGGGCAAAATTGCACCTCCTGGACCAGGACCTCCACGCTTTCGCGGCGGGTGGACTACCCTTATCCTAGGGCTCCGGACCAATAAGAACATTTCGCAACCGCCTATTATACTAATGAAATTAAAATTTCATTGACTAGAGAAAGATCTTAAAAACTGCACGCCATCTAAATAAATGACAGATAGTTTAATTGTATTAATTAGAAATTTGGCGATTGGACATTACAATAGTATTAACAGGGATGGGAAACCTTTGTTTAAAACCATTTCGTGTTTTCGTTTCTCGAAGATTCCTTAAAGGCAGGTTAGTCATTTGGGCTGCCTATCTTCTAGGAATCTTTCATAAACGAAAACAGGAAATTATTTATGTTCCCTATTGTATTTTGTATTATCCTGATCCCATTTAGTCCGGATAATGTTTCCACTTTACTATCATCATAGTTAACCATTATACGTTATTGAAAGTAAAATTTTTTTGTTATGGGTGTGATGCGATTATAATGGAGGGATGGAGATATCAGCCAAATTGGAATTCTCGAGGTTCAATAAAACTTCCAGAATAAGACGTTTCGCCCTGAATTTATTTGGCCATCTTCAGTTATTGGGAATTATACATATAATGCAAGTGCACATGTGATTGAACCAGAATTTGTTAAAAATAAAATTTATTTGCTTCATCCAAAATTATATCGTTGTTGCGCTCAAGGTCAGAGAGATGAAGTTTGTTTCCAATTTCCAGTAACTGAAGATGGCCAAATATATTCAAGCCAAAACGTCTTATTCTGGGAGTTTTATTGAATTTCGACCATTCCTATTTGGCTGATATCTCCATCCCTTTATTATAAAATTTATTTTATGGGATGGAAGCGAGCAAGTACGGGTGAAGGAAAGGAGACAACGCTTATAATTTAAGGCACAAAGTTGTCATTGTTGTTACGGCACAAATATGTGCACATGTATATTTTTTTTATAAAAACGGGCGAGTGTTTAATCCTCCGTGAGAGTCTATTAGAGAATCATTCTCGTTTTTATAAAAAAATACATGTGCACAAATTTGTGCCGCAACAACAATGGGAACTTTGTGTCTAATTAAATTACAAGCCTTCAAGGACTGAGGATGGACGAATAAAATTTTGTCCGAAACGTCTCCTTTTCGGCATTTGGCTCTCTTTATTTTCTGCACCCGTACTTGCTCTCTTCCATCCCATAACATCAACAGCAACTTCTCTTCAGCTCATAAAATACATTTTACATTATGATGGATTTTTTATATTCATATAAAGAAAATTGTTATCCGAGAGTATCAGAAAAATAAAACAAAAGTGTATTCATTTTACAGGAAATGTGAATAGATAGACTTGAAATAGACTGGTCAAAAAATTCATTTCCCTGGGTCAACATTCGGGGACTATGCGTCCATCCTCAGGCCCTTCAAATACAAGACAGTAAAATTACAAATTTCAAGCACACACATACACACGGAGTGACGTGAAGATTTTTTTGACGATTACAATTTTTTCTCTACTTCGTCTAGAGCAGAAAGAAAAAAATGGCATCGATTTTAGATTTTAATTAAGCTTTAGTAGGCTCGGATTCATAAAATATTAATTTCTTTGGAGCTTTGATTTCATTTAATGAAAATAATTCACTAATAATAATAATAAATGAAAAATTAATTAAAGGGGCATTCAAACATAAAAATATCTAAATTAAATACCATTTTTTAAAATCTGGTGTGACTGGTCGCACAATAGAAAACTTTCTCTCACCTTCGGTAATTGAAAAGTTCAGTGCGCTTGTTACACCAGATATGTGGTTCCATTTGAAAAAATCAAGTTATCCGCAATCAAAAATCAACAATGGATGCACAAGGGCTTTCTATGTTTTTCGGTTTGGGAGATATTCGGCTGTAACTGAACAAGTGGTTTTTGACAAAATGTCAAATAACGCCTAAACGGCATGCCTTAAGTATCAAGTAGTATGTTACATAAACCCTACTAAAAATTGTGGCCTAAGAGCCTAAATTTGCTGCATGTAAACTTCAAAAAAGTGCAACGATAAGTAATAATTTTTCGATTCCGTACTCTGTATATACATATATAGGTAAGAGAGGGTAAAAAGTGTTAATTATTAGTTAATTAAATTTATAATAATTAAATCTCGCAAATTAAAATGTTTTTATATATATAAAGTAAATAATAAAGAGCAGCTTTTGAGTGTTCTTGTTTGTGATATCGATTGCATCAAACCTATAAACGATATTAATTAACACAACTAACAGGTTGCGATCATGACAATAAATTTTTTTTTATGTCTTCATTATTACAATTTTATTATTAAGCTCCTGACTCTTTGAGTAGAAGTTTTTATTCCATGTTCTAGGCCAGGGGCCGGCAAACCGTCGCTTGCTCCATGTGAGGGGTCTTCAAACTCAAAATATCCACGCAAAAGTTAAATCTCAGATGCCAATATACCAGCATATTGAGGAGGCAAGTGGTTAAGCTGTGGATTACGGAGTCCGAAGTCTAAACACGACTCGGGTTCGAATCCAGCTTGCCGCAAATAATTCAAACATTGCCGAAGTCTCCTCATAGGGTAGGAAAGTGGGAAAATACCTCACCCCACAGACACATAGGGCCCAATTAGACGTGGCTTTAGTGACTTAAAATGAGAATTGCTCTGACTGGGTAACCGAGGAACTGCCCGGCCTATACTCTGGGGTTTAAAAAACTTCTTGACTCGGTCTCATTCAAGAAAAGTAACAATGTTTAGAACAGGGATTGGCTACCCAAATGATCTTACAGGCCACTTTGATAAATAAATTATAACTCTCCGGGCCGCATTATAAAATTATATAAATATAAAGCAGATTAGTCATCGAACAGTTCCACCATCCATAAATTAAAATAGAAAAAAAATTTTTTAAACACTCAATACTTTTTTCTCATTCACACTCACACACACATTCACACAGTCTTTTCGGCAACTCAGGCCATATAAGGCTTTTACGATATCCGTTATTGATTGATAATATACATATTGGGGGTCCAGGCATTCTTATTTAAGCCATTTGCTATCCAAATAGCTTAAATAAAATCATCGGACTGCCTGGGGTCCGAACCAGCGACTCTTGGTATACGAGGCTAGCACGCTATCCCCTACACCAAGCCAAAATTGAAAATTAAGTTGAAAGAAAATATGAAATAAGAATTTCAAAAAACATGGGTGATTTTACTGGGTATAAATTAATTGAATGAAATTTAATGAGTGTGGTCGAGAGAAATAAACTATGAAGCACGTTGATTTTTCGATAAGGACACAGGGAGGCAAAACCATTAAAAATTTTTTTTATTTTTCTCAAATGATTTTTCAAAGGTACAAAGGCTCCTCTTCTGTTATTGTAATGTTATCATAGTGTAAAATGAGTTTCCTCTGAAGAAGAAAAGCCTTTGTGCCTTTGAAATTAGGATTAAAACTCATTTGGAAAAAATAAAAAAATTTTTGTTTTTTGTTTTTCAATGAGCAGGCCTATTTAAAAAAAATAGTCATCACAAAAAAAAAAAAAAAAAACAGTAGCCTTTTAACTACCTGTTACTTATATACATTTACATCTCCTTATTCTTAATAAACCTCTCCCAAATTTCTCTTTTGATTGTTCCCTTCTTTTGTTGGATTAGACGCTTTGCCGGAGTATCGAAGTTAGCAAGACTCTACTGTAGACTCCGACTCGAAGTTAAAAATTAACTTTAACAGACAATAGGTGTAGCTTTAATGTAAGCAACTTAGAAATGTGTTTGGTATTATGGGTTTATAATGCATATTTTGCATATTTACTATTAAAATGCATATTTTGTGGTTTTTAAGTGCATATCGATCAGAGCACTAGCCACTACTAATGAGAAGCTTGAATTTTATGCATTTTAAGGTTTTATTAATATCAGGCTAGATTTTACTAAAAAACAACGGAAACGCCAATTTCTCTTTTTAGTTACCAACATTGCTACAGTACTAAATCCACGTGATAAAAATTAATACAATACCTACAATAATAAAAATCAAAGGGTATTAATTTTTACTTTACTTTAGTCATCAAGCCAGAGTTGAGCTCTAAAAAAATTATTTTTATTGATATTTAAAAAAAATGGTCCAAAGATCAACAGTAACCAATTGATTAAAGTAAATTTGGAAGGATAATTTAAACATACAAATTTTCATTCTAAATGTCCTTTGATGTTGGAAGACAAAATAGATAGGAAAAAAAAAACGCAAATCCCTTTAGGGTTGAAAACTTTTTTCAACCAAGCAGTGCAGGTTTGTTTGATTTTTCCGGGAGGTTTATTGTTTAGTTTAATTAACCAGAATATTTTTTTTTTTTTTGAAATTTGCATAGTTTTCTATTTATCCTCTCTTTTATTCTAAACTACATTAATTATGTTGTAATTAAAAAAGTTTTTTTTTTTAAACATAACTTTAACAAAAAAAAAAAAGATTTTTTAATGCTGTGATAAAACTACTTTAACGAGAAATGAACATCCACTTTTTAACCCCTTGACATCTTTTTCTCTCACAGCTTTTAAAATAAAGTTAAACAAATAAAAACCAATAAAGTACGCTTTATGTAATCAGAGAAATAAATAAATAAATATATTTATATTTCGTTTAAACGGGGAAATTGAATTAAATCCTAAACAGACGGCTGAACAAAAAAAACAAAAAGGTTTTAAATGTAAATTTTGAGTTAAAAAAAAAATTTCAAAAAAAAAAGGGATGATATTAAAGGGTTCGCGGGGTGATTTTATTATGTGGAAATGGCATATAAATAAGTTGGATTTTATTTAAATTCAATTCACTTCTATTTATCTTTTTATTTTCTCTGAATAGGATAAATACCCCCTGTTTATCTTTATATGCAGCCCAGCCATAACACACCAAAAGTAGCCATCTATCCTCGCTCTTTGAAGTTATATTTAATTTCTCTTCTACTGAATTATTTATAGCCATTCCTACTTTCATTTCAGGAGAGATTTTTTTAAAGACAGGAAATCAAGACTCTTATCAATAGCGAGCGCTAGAGTTTTTATTTTTGCGCATGAGAGGTAAAATAATTGACACTAGCGAATGGTATAAATTTTGGTCTATAATTATCTGTATGAGGAGGCGATTAGGATAAATCAGTTAAGCTTATAATCCTGAAAACAACTCGAGCTCAAAACCACCTAGTGGCAAAATATTATCCAACTCTATTTGAGATGCCTCCGCCTGAGGAAGGAATCGGGAACCCACCTCAGTATTATTTCCATGAAAGTTAATCCTTACTACGATGAATGAATCTTGAAAGTATTATTTAAACAGTAAGTTTTTATCTGTTTACTATATGGGCGCTGGTCCAATGTGTTTTCAAGAGCTTTCAGGGGATTTTCACTTGTTTTTGAAAGAAAAGAAATAAAAACTCTCAATAAAATAGAGACGTTTTGGCTTAAATGGAATAATACTATAATACTACTATATACAGGGCTGGGCCATTCCTCGATTTTTGAGGAACTCGATACAAGTTAAAAGTTCCTTCCATTTTGTAGAACTCGGTACAAGTTACAAGTTCCTGGAACGCGTTACTCTAACGTTAGTTCCTTAACAAAAATTAATCTTTCTTCTTTACTTCAGGTAGTTTGGAAGAGCATACCTGAGTAAACGATTTAAGTGCTTTAAAACATATTTATTTTATAAATAAATTACTTTTTAGGAATATCCTGGGGCGGCACTAGAAGAGGGGGCCTTTGTACATTTTATACCAGAGGTGTAAGCTTATATTGAATTTTTTTTTTGGGGGGGGGTGCTCATCTTTAAATATCCCTCACCTCCATACACAAAAATATTTTTAAAATACCGTATATCACTGAGCCCCAAGGGGTCAGAGCCTCTCAAAGAGAAATTTTCATTAAATTTTGTTTTTTTTTTTAATCTAAATTTTTCCGTTTTTACTTGAGCCCTGAGGGCCCGGGGCCTCTCAAAGAGAAATTTTCATTAGAAATAGATAAAAAAATCGATAGGAACTTGTAACGTCCGGTACAAGTTCCTCAAAAAATTAGGAACTCGTTACTCGTTACTTGCTCTTTTTTTGGAACTAGTTACAGTTCCCGTTACAAAAAAAGTAACGTACTCGGGGAACTCCGTTACTTGTAACGCGTTACTGCCCAGCCCTGTGTATATATAGCAAGTCAACGATCAGTGCCCTAAGTGTGATTCTTATATGAAGTAAATAAAATTGTTCCTGATTATGCAGCTGTCCATTAAAGTCGAACCGTCTCTTTTATTAAACAGAGGCCCCTACAATATCTTGGCCGATTCTTCATCCAACTATAATTTGTGCTATACTCTAGAAAATCCTCAAAAAAAGGCGTTACGTAATATGTGGGCGACCCTTTTACAAAAAATATAGAATAGTAAATTTGAAACCCCAAGTTCTTTTTTTTTTTTTTAATTTTATATATCAAAATAAATTGAATTTATGACATATCAAGGGTAGCCCAACAGGTAGATCGCGATAATGTTTGAAATTAAATTAGAAATTTTTTTAAAAGCTCTTCATTAAACTAGAGAGAAAAGTGGAATAATAGAAGGTCATAGAGGCTAATTTCACATCCATATAAATGCATGACATCTAAATTAGAGAATTTATATAGATATATATACGTATGTGCAACCAGAAAGAGATAGAGAGTAAATAGACCAGAAAATTTATTGGAAATTAATTTAACTTAATTGAATAAAAAAATTATCAGCTAATGAAATTAATTATTTGTAAATAATAATTATCAAAATGGGAAATTAATTTAGAAATATTACGAAAAGGACATTAATCGAAATTCATTATAATATGAATTCATTGGAATGAATGAATATAAAACTCACGCTAATATGTTTATCAGTTAAGCCATAAATACGGTCTTAAATACATAAACAATTCGATTTAATATTTTCAAATTTTAAGCAATAATTGGTTATTTCCAGTTAGGATTAGGAGTAGGAAGATGGATGGCAGCCAGCAAGTGATAAAGAAACTCTATTTGATTATCGTCGACGTTTCGGGATCACGTCGATCCCATCTTCACGACGATAAACTGATAAACTGTTGTTGTTGTTGCTTAGATGGATGCAATTTTGGTTCATACAAAAGCACAAAACACAAGTTTTGTTACCGAAGTTAAGAGAAAGTGCTGCGCGACCAGTCACACCAGATTATTTTAGTTTAGGATTCAAATTAGCCTTAATAAAGAACTTTTGTATGATTAATAAGATGATATTAATTTTTTTCAGTCCAGATTAAAATTTGATTCAGGCGAATTTTTTATTCCGCAGCTTGTCTTGTCACCCAAGATAGACATAAATTCTCTTCTTGAAAGATTGTCGCAAAATGTGAATTATCCGATGTTGTGGGAAAGGTGCAGATGCCTCCGAAATAGTCCGAATCGAAAATTCGCTTATAAATTTTAATTTGCCAAAAAAAGAGTTGAATTTAATTTTTAACCCGCGGCCTAGCAACGAATTAGATAAACTGCCATGTAAGATGCTAGCATAACCGCTGCGAAAACTCGGCTGGGTGGCCCCGAAGAATTAGCGTGGAAAAGACCCTAGTACATTTTATCTAGCACCAACCCGTCCTTCAGAAATATTTATATTTATTTTAAATATTTACTAAAGATTTATACAAGAATGGATGAGGTTGGTAAAATACATTTATTTATTTATTTATTCCAACCCCCCCCAAAAAAAAAAAAAAAAATAACGATTCTATTAATCAGAATTCGTATTTAATGATGCTCTTTTTCTAGGAAGACAGGATGGAAGGTGAGTAAATTAATTGACAATTTATTGTCATTAATATAGACCTATGTATTGTGATCTAATCTAAAAACATGTATACCCATCAAAATCTCGACATCGAATTTTCGACATGATCGCAATACTTTATCTCTCTATAGATTTCATATAGGGTAAGAGAAAGTAAAAATTGAGTAATCCGTTAATTTCTTCTTTTTTAAATTAAAATGACTTTATATTCTTTCTTATTCAATTCATAATTTTTTTTTATTTAATATATGAAAATTTATTTTTATTTCTCTTTAATAAAGAAAAAATTTATTTATTAAGTTCATCAAGTTAAAATATTTTTAGTTTAATAATACGTAAAACATTGCTCTAATCTTTTATTTTTTTTTTTTTTAATTACTAAAAAAAATAAGTTTTTATTGTTTAAAGAGAAACTTTATACCCTCTCCAGGTGTGAATTTTATCTCATGCTATTCAAGCTACCTTAAATTTTTATATACGTATGCAACTGTTACAGGAATTTTTATTTCATAACCTTTAAACAAGCATAATAAATTTAACTTTCAAAAATATGTCAATGAACAAAATATTTTAGATTTTAAGAATTTTAAAATTATTTAATAATAAGATAAGAAGATTATGCAACCAAGGGGTCGGAAATAACTCCTTTTTTTAGGGAGGATACGGTACAGTCGACACCAAGAGGCAACCTTAGGCAACCAAAAAGATTAGTCGTCGGACGTGTTGCCTTAAAGGCTCAAACAGACAGAACGCGAAATTCGCGACGCTCAGGCTACCACGCGCATTTCGCGTCGAAAGGCGTTTTTGCTAAGCCACACAGGCAGCGTTGTCTGGGCGTACGATCCCGGTATTTGTGTATATGTATATTTTTCATTAACATCACTCATCTCGATGATAGTTCGCCTGTTCGCG
>JAKCPI010020977.1:0-44363 GCA_023213315.1 Euborellia annulipes
TTGTTTTCTAATCTCTTGATAGCATCTCTCGGCCCTCTAAACTAGTTTGAACTGCTCTTAACTAGAATATAATCAGTTATATTCTTTTTTAATGTATTAAATAAATTACCTTATATATCTGTTTTTATGTGAGAATAGAAGAGACAATATAAAAAAAAAATGATAGAAAAAAAAACAAACACGTAGAGAGATAGAGAACTTACGTTTATAATAAAAATCTCATAAAAAGAAAAAAAAAAAAAGAGTAAATAAAATCGGATTTCTTTTTATATTTATTCACTTCCTATTGTTGAATAAGAAAATTTAATTAAAGTTATTCTACCTGCATTTTAACAGCAATGAGGATCGTTGTGAAGTCAGCGGAGCCAAGAGGGCGCAGTACCACCAACCTCGATAATGTGAGTGAACATAGCCTGGAAAGAAACAAAAATGTGATTGTTAATGAAAGTCAAAATAATTTATTTCAATTGGAATTGGCTATCAATCAAGGGGGCACGGTCAGGTTGCTTAACTTTTAATTAAGTAGCTATCCCTCGGATAAGCTTCTGACTATGACTTTTCGCATATTTTAGAAATATAAGCTAATCAGATGATAAATAAGAGCCCAGATGGTAGTTTTTTTTTAGGTTAAGTTTTTCTAATTGACTAGAAATGAAGCAAACCGGCTTTAAAAAGCCGCAGCAGCCGATAAAAAAAATTATTCGAATATATTCCCCTATTTCTGTTGCCATTATCAATTTGAGGTAAGATGATCGAGAAAAGCACCATGTCCACGTGACGAAATCGATCGCCTATAGATTAAATAAATATTTTCACAAATAAAACTCTGTTTGCTTTCCTCAATCATCCGGATATGTTTAATACTTTCTCTTATCTGTTGGTTTAAGGGCAAACGTCAGGGATCGGAACCCAGGATCTCCCCATCCTAGAGTGTGCTTCCCTTTGCATCAGTCCATCATGCCAACAAACGACCTACAAGAAATTTCTCAGCTTGATTAAAGATTAAGGTTTTATAATCATATTTAGACCATAGAGAACTCCTAAATTAGTTCAAACACTGTGATGAAATTTTCCTATTATCATTAATCGAAAGTTGATTATAAAAAAAAAAAAGTTTCAGATTTTCGACTCAGTCTTGCCTGAGATATTTGACTATCAATTTGCAAAATTTCATTTTTTTTTCCTTTAAAAAGGAAGAAGGGATGAAGTTTTTCTCTAGTAATATTTTTTTGTTTTTGTTATTATATTCAATTTTGTAATGTTTGTTTGGACCTAGCCACCGAGAACTGGTCGTTAATAAATTTATTTTCACTCTCTTTTCAAAAAAATCGCTATCAATTTCGAAAAAAATGAACTTCCTTTTTTAACTCACCAGTAGACAACGACATAAATATTTTTATTTTAAAGAAAAAAAATTTGGGTTTCAAACATAATTTTTTTTTTTTTTTTTTTTTGTTTTTTTAATTATGTAAGCGTTAGATTTTAATCTTGTTTGCTCTATATAAAGGATATTCTTGAAATCATCAATACTAATCTGAACATCAAATCTAGTACTTAGGATATATAAATATAGAAGCAAAAGGAAAGGCTTTTAATTGATTATTTATGAAGGAGTGAGGGAGAGAGAGAGAGAGAGAGAAAGAGGGTCACAACACACACACACACATACCACGAAACCGTCTGCGAGGCGCCGAGGGTCAACGACACGCCTCATCGATCTCTTATAGATTAATCACTTTACCAATTAAAAAAAATACTGCTCGGTTTTGATTTTTTTTTCTCCCCACACTTGAAAATCCCAATAGAAAATTATTATTTTTTCACAAATGGATCTCTAATATTACCAAATAAATCGTTCTTGTTAATGCAATGAACATTATATCTATCTAATTAATAATAAGTTCCGGGATGACCGATGACGGAGCTGGAGCTCGGTGGTTTTTTGATAAATTGGAAAAAACTAATAAAGTACTAGCACTCAGTCTTTCAATACAGTGGCGTAGCGAGCTTAACTCACGCCCGGGGCACAATACCTTTTTAGCGACCCCCCTCCCATTCGAAAGCCATATATGTAAAATATACTCCCAAATTAATAAATAAATAAAGTCATAGGCTCAAGCTAGGCTTTAAATTTGCAATTTTTTGTTTTGCTGACCATTTGGCGCCCCTTTGTGAGTAGCGCCCGGGGCATGATGACCCCCCTTGCCTCCCCTTCGCTACGCCACTTTTTCAAAACGAAACCTAACGTAGTTTGTTTTAATAGCGCTGATAAATGGCTGTAGGAAGATCGTGATTTGCGACCGAAACGTCGACGATTGATTAATTAAATAAAAGACTTTTATTTAATTCCCTGACTCCTGTAACCAAGTAATTTGTTTTGTTTACCGGAAATAGTAAATATTTAAAATTTGAAAGAAATCGTTAAAGGTAATATTGAGAAAATTAAAAAAGTGCATAGTACCCGCGTTTTCCCAAAAATGAGACCTAGCGCACTTTCATATTAGTGCCGGAAATAGTATATTTTTAAAATTAAAAAAAAAAAGAAAAGCGTTCTAGCCGTTTTCGAGAACTGATTTGCTTACAAAAGAACAAATAAACATAGTAATTTTCAATATTAGCCCCCGCCCCTAGAGAATAGAGCCGTGAAGTTAGACAACCTGAGCGCTTAGCTGCCGTAATTGTTGTCTCAAAAAATATTTCCACTGCGATATTAAAAAAAATTTATTTATTTTCTAAGCACTCTGGTTGCTCTCGGGTTTGATGTATGGGTTAGTGTGCTGGCCTTATATACCAAGGGTCGCGGGCTCAGATCCCAGGCAATCCGATGATTTTATTTAAGCCATTTGGATACCAAATGACTTAAATAAAAATGCCTGGACCCCAAATACATATAACGCTTATCGTCAAAAGTCTTATATGCCCTAAGTTGTGTGAATGTGTGTGTTAGTGAGTGTGAATGAGAAAAAAGTGAGTTTTTTTTTTTTTTAAAGCACTCTTGTTGTCTAACAAGTAATAAAAAAAAAATCTATAGGTCTATATTGGTTTAGATATACCAGTATTACGATAACTATGCAAAAAATGAATTTTTTATTAGAAGAGCGAAAAACCTAGACGGGCCCGCCTGCGGCCGACCCTCACTTTTTCTTAATTATGAGAAGAAAATTATTCGAGGATGGCTTTAACCGAAGCCGAAACGTCAGCTGTTAAAATATATTTATAAAGAAAAAAAATTTTGGCTGCGTTTTCTTTTATTCGTATTTTTCCTGGACTCTCCTATACGTCCTTTATAAGACTGCAAAATTTCAACGGGAAGTTAGCCAAACGGAGCGTGACAGACGGACACACCGCTATTATATATAAAGAGATTTTCTATTTATAATAGATTTTGCCTTCTTGACTATATATGGGATACTTATATGATAAAAAATCTGGTGTGACTAAAACAAAACAGAACTCTCAATTACCGAAGGTAAGAGAAAGTTGGTGTGTTCATTTAAAAAACTTTCATATGGATCACCCTGGATAGAGATATTTTAAATAAAGGTTCCTTATTATACAACATCGACAAACTTCTTCTGACCTCGCACTATTGGTCCACCCTGTATACATCCTAGGTAAGAGAAATTAAAGGAGCAGCCGAAAAGTAAAATTAAATAAAACCTTCTCCTTTAGTGGCACCCTTTTGACTCTTAATGACCCGAAGACGAGCACGATACATGCTCGAAATGTCAGCACTAAAAATTTGAGTTTTATTGAATTTGACTCCTTTTTGGAAATCCTCAGGCATCGCTTATATAATTGTTTAGAATCTTTGTGAACCCCACCCGTTCGAGGGAAAATTAGAAAAAAAAAAAGGTTAATTTTTGTGTGTTTATTTTGAGAAAGAAAAGGTGAAGGGTTTATTTAATAAATAGGGCAGAGGTGGTATGCGTGTTTAGGAACAAGCCGATCAGGGAATCCCCCAACGAGCGCCAGGCCTCCTGGCGCCTGGGGGGTGAATCACTCCCTAGGGAATCGAGCAAAATCCCGGAAGAAGGCGGCGGCGACGTCTAGGGAAAGGGAATCGATTCTAAGCCATATTAAATCTCTTGGTCACGGAATAAACATTTTAAAATTCACCAATGAACTTTACAAGTTAATTGTTTGCTCCCTTATAGTGGCGTAGTTTTTGTTTTATTAATAAAAAAGAACCCAATACTTTCTGAATTTTTTGAGCCTTCATCCCTATTTGACGATCCGAGAGTTTTTACTAAACGTCCTCTATGAGTTCAAGAATTTCATTTAGAAATTAGGGGAGAACGGATTGACAAACGGAAACTCGGTAATTATATATATGGACTAGCTGTGAGGCTCGACTTCGGCGAGCTTTGGCTAAAACCTATAACTGGCTCAGGCCCGTCCAAGGCGGAATATGTTCCTAAATAAAAAAATGTATTTGCAGGAGGTATATAGCTGAGTGTTGATAATCGAATAGGAAGAATAAATGAGCAAGGAGCTAGTTATATTTCGATTTATTAACAAACTAGGGCCGACGTTTCGGTCACGTATGGGACCATCTTCAGGGCTACAAATGATGAAAAAGAACATTTAAGAGATAGATAGATACAATCAATTACATAAAATTTTATTTATTTATTTATTTTTTTTAATTATATTTATAATTACTTTTTATTTATAATTTTCATCATTTGTAGCCCTGAAGATGGTCCCATACATGATACCGAAACGTCGGCCCTAGTTTGTTAATAAATCGAAAAAAATGTATGTATTATTTATTTAGAAGAACGTTGGCATAAGGGGGTGTAGGAGCAGCGTCTAAGCATACTTAAAAAAAAAAAAAAAAAACTATACTATTATAAGTAATTTTTCAATGCGGTTTTTTTTTAAATGAATTAATTTCATAAGAGATTATTGGGACATTGAGTTATAATTTTTTTTAATGACTTATTAAAAAATTATCGTAATTAATTTTTTTGTTATCAAGCAAACACAAAAAAAAAAAAAAAAAAAAAAACAATCTGTCCCAATATTCTTTAATTTTTTTTAAATTTAAAAATGAATTTATTGTTATTATTAATCAGATATTAATTAAGAAATTTTTAAAATAAGCGTAGATGATTTATTTAAAAACCATCTGTCAAATTAGTTCAGCATTCTTGCAATAGATGGCAGGCTAGTCTAACAGCCGATCCCCTTTTGGCATATATCTGGCCTATATTTATATATTTTTATACTTTTATAAAAGATATATATAATATATAATAGCATTTATAAAATATTTATTGTTAAAAGATCTATGCATAAAATATTATTAGCTACCATTCTGACATCTCTTGGCAAATTTTTGAATTGCTTGATTTTTTGGGCATACTTTTTATGACACACTACGCCATCTTAACGGGAAAACATGGGTAACATCTACACTACTATCCCCCCATAAGGCTACCAGCCATTTTTGCCACCGATATTCAATTAAATAAAAAATACTTATATTATTAACTTCAGGCTTTCGGAGTGAAGAGTAACAGTTAATTTAATTAATGTTTAAAAGCCTAAATGCCCTCGGGTTTGGTGTAGTTGTTAGCGCGCCTGCCTTATATGGTCGCAAGGGTCGCGGTGTTTTTTTTTTTTTTTTTTTATAAAAAAAAAAGCTGAAATTGAAATTTCAGTCTTTTGATTGGGAGAGGAAATGGAACTAATATGGCACCTTATAGGCTATTTTATTTCTTTATCTTTTTAAAAATTCATTTAAAAATTCCTTTATTTTTTATAAAGGGTTGGCTCTACTTAAAAAAAAAAAAAAATGAATCATCTGATAAAATGGAAATGGCTTGTAATTCTCAGATTTTGAATCAAATATTTGACATTCTTCCCATTTTATCATCTCGTTTGTTGACACGAAAGGGTGGGGTGGGGGAGGAGTTTATTGGAAAAAAAGATAGATAGAGAGAGAGAGAGAGAGGCATTTAGATCTTTCAAAGGGTTCTGGGAAATATTGAGGAAATTCTGAAAAGCAGCGAGAGAGGAGCTATCGTTTTGTGCTGAACAAGAATGCATCTATTCATCTTTTCAAAGTTGAATATATACTGTAATGATTTTCAAGGTAAAAAAATTTTATATTTAAATAACAATGTTGTGATTTTTTTTTTTTTAAACACTCACATTTTTTTTCCCATTCAGACTCACATACACACAGTCTTTTTGGCAACTTAGGCCTTTTTACGATAGCCGTTATTTGTAAATATATCTTTTGGGGGTCCAGGCATTCTTATTTAAGCCATTTGGTATCCAAACCCGCGACCCTTGGTATACAAGGCAGGCGCGCTAACAACTACGCCAGCCACAATGTAGTGATTTTGATGGAAGTACACGTTTAGAGGTCCCCTGAGTTTGTGGGTCCTACAAAATGATCTGTCTGTGTCTGTGTTCAATTTAAACAAACAAGAAGGAAATGAGCTAGGAAGTTGTAATCTATATATAATAATAGCAGAGTGTCCGTCTGTCACGTTCTGTTTGAGCATGTTCCCGTTGGAATTTTGAAATGAAATTTTGCAGTCTTATAGAGGACGTTATGGAGAGTCTAGGAATAATACTCGGATCCCGAAATTCCTATAACTTTTTGAGTTATTAATTCCTAAAGATACGATTTCTTCCATAGGAAATGTATAGTGAAATATTTAAGTATTCTTTGCCTTTATATATTCTATGAATGTAAACAAATCCTCAAGCAGGCACTGGATTGGATACGTAGTAATTATTTTCTCAGCGAACGGGCTTGGTGTAGGGGTTAGCGTGCTAACCTCGTATACCAAAAGTCGCGGGTTCGGACCCCAGGCAGCGCGATGAATTTATTTAAGCCATTTGGATACCAAATGGTTTAAATAAAAATGCCTGGACCCCAAATACGTATATATTCAAATAACGCTAATCGTCAAAAGTCATATGGCCAAAGTTGCCGAAAAGACTGTGTGAATTTGAGTGTAAATGAGAAAAAAACGTGAATGTTTAATAAAAAAAAAAAATAATAATTTTCTTTTCATAATTAAGAAAAGGCGATGGGCCGCCGCAGGCGGCCCGAGCCAGCTGAGAGGGGTCCAGGGAGACGAAGCCCCCCGAAGGCGGGCGCGACGGCTAGTATATAAATATTTTTCTATGTTTATTACATCTTGAATTCTAATATATCGGCGGAAGCTAAATGTATGTCAACTCGAAAATTCTGGTGTGACAAGCATAGAGGTCAACTTTCAATTAGCGAAGGCTGTGCGACCAGTCACACCAGATATTTTTCTTTGAAAAAGATGCCACCGACTTTTGGGAGTTTAATTAATATTTAATGATAAATAAGAGGACAAATGATTTGATTAATGGATCATTAGACAATCTTTTTAATGTTTCTTTAATGGCAAAGATAAATGGTTTCGGTTAATCACGTGGTGCAAAATAAAATATAAAAAGGGAAAAAGGGATTTTTTTCTTTAAATCCAAGATTAATAATAGAAATAAAGATTGAGCAATTAGAGAGTGTTAAGTACAAAAAAAGCTAAAAGGGACGAGCCCCCCCCCCCCCCCTTTCCCCATTCGAAGACATGCCAATAGATCAAGGGTGGGAATATACATTTTAAAGAGTATTGATTTTTGAATTTTAGTCAACATTGTTAGAGTGAATTTTGAGAAAATCAAAATAAAAAATCTGGTGTGACTGTCGCACAGGACACAACTTTTTCTTACCTTCGGTTATAAACCGACTCACTTTTCAAATTTGTAAGACATACGGTCAATCACAACAGAATTTTAAGAAGTAGCCTATAATAAATCCTGAAGAAAAAAAAGCGTATTACTAAATTAACTAGAATTACTCAGAAAAAAAAAAGCTTTTGGCTTGAAGCCCAATGGTTTCTGATTCATCCCAAAAGACATGCATTAACGATTTTAATTTATTCTCTCTCAGGAAATAAAAAAAGAGAGTTAACACTAATCGAACAAGTTGGAATAATTTGTTTTTGATAATAAAAGTAACCATTGTAATCGATAAGAAATGAAAATGAATCCCCAGAGATTTGGAATTGCCTTGGTAAGAGATTAGAGAGAAGTTTGTTCGACAAAGAACAACAATTAAAGAGAGCAAAGATTGCTGCTTGTTAAATCAACTTTTGTTGTTAACTTGGACAGGTGTCTAATAAAAGGCCATTGAGGGGGGGTAATAAGAAAATTAAGAACAAATATCTGCTGTGACTGGTCGCACAGCATTTTTTTGTGTGGAGATATATTTAGTTTCCCATAGCATCTTAGTTCCGAAATTGACCACTTGCATTTCATAAGTCAAAAGTAAAAAAGTCAATTGATTTAAAATTTCCATAGGCTCGGTGTATTTTAAATAATGACTGCTTGAAATAAACTCTGGTTATTTTTAAAAATTTTAATCTCATATTTGGAGATTTTTTTTTTTTTTTTTTTTTTTGTTAAAAAAAACACTAGCACTGTTTTCTCATGCACACTCACATGCACACCATTTAAGACTTTAAACGATATTTGCATGTTTAAATATATCTATTGGGGGTCCAGGCATTCTTATTTAAGGATACATTTGGATACCAAAAATCATCGTACTGCCTGGGGTCCGAATCCGCGACTTTTGGTATACGAGGTTAGCACGCTAACCCTACACGCCCCGAGGGCCTTATTTGGAGTTTTTATACACAATAGAGAATCCTAAACAAATACAAAATTTCATAAGAATTGGATTTTTTTTTTTTTTTTTAAATCGAAATTAACATGGAAATCTCCATAGCGATTTAACTTTGGCCCTATGGAAGGAAGAGCCGGAAAGTGAATTTAAAAAAAAAATCTGGTGTGACTGGCGCACAGCACACAACTTTCTCTTACCTTCGGTAATCGAAAGTTGTGTACTGTGCTTGTCACACCAGATTTTTTGTGTCGACATGTATTTAGTTTCCGACAGTAGGGTACAATTGAATTCAAGATGTAAAATTGCCCACGGGGCGTGGTGTAGAGGTTAGCGTGCTAACCTCATATACCAAACGTCGCGGGTTCGGACCCCAGGCAGTCCGATGATTTTATTTAAGCCATCTGGATACCAGATGGCTTAAATAAAAATGCCTGGACCCTAATATATATAAATTCATAAATAACGGTTATCGTAAATGTCTTATATGGCCTGAGCTGCCGAAAAGACAGTGTGAATGTGTGTGTGAGTGTGAGTGTGAAAGAGAAAAAAGTGTGAATGTTTTTTTATAAAAAAAAAAAAAAAAAAGATATAAAATTTATAAGTATGGGAAAATATTTATATTTTGATACCATGGCAACCATTTCTCCTATCTTTTCTATGGAGTACAAGAGTAAAGTGGTCTTCAGAAGATTTCAATCACAAAATGAGAATATACATTTTATAGAGAATCTAAAAAATAATTGATTTTTGAATTTTAAAAAAAATCGTTGGAGCAAATTTAGAGAAAATCGAAAAAAACTGAAAAAGTGAATCAGTAAAATACTAGTACTCTTTGGTCGATTTTGTTCAAAAGCTTCGTGTCACGTCCCATGGGGGTGCTAACTTAAATATAAAATTTCAACCTCCTAGCTCTTTTCGTTCTTGAGATATTTTGTTCACAGACAGACACACACACAGACAGACCATGTCGCGAAACCACTTTTTTGGATTCAGGGGACCTCAAAACGTGAAGATCCATCAAAATCTCGACATCGAATTTTTGACATGAATCCAATACTTTCTCTCTCTATATATTAACATATATATAGAGGTACGAGAAAGTAAAAAAAAACTGAATTACATCAGCAAAGTGTACTTCAAACAATTTTCACAAAATATTACTGATATACTTTTTAAAGGGCGCATATAGATAAAGGGTCGGACGCACAACATTGCCCACCCACTATTCAAGAAAAGAATATTGTCCTCCCCCCTCTAGAGCCCCTAATGGTCCTATGTTTATCATATTATATATAATTTTACTCGGTAGGAAGTCTAGTTTCTGAATATATAAAAAAAAATCTGGTGTGACTGGCATACAGCACACAACTTTCTCTTACCTTCGGTAATCGAAAGTTGTGTACTGTGCTTGTCTCACCAGATTTTTTGTGTCGACATGTATTTAGTTTTCCACCGATATATTAGAATTCAAGATGTAAAATTTATATGTATGGGAAAATATTTATATTTTGTTACCATGGCAACCATTTCTCCTATCTTTTCTATGAAGTACATGAGTAAAGTGGTCTTCAGAAGATTGCAATGGCAAAATGAGAATATACATTTTAAAGAGCATCTAAAAATTAATTGATTTTTGAATTTTAATCAAAATGGTTGGTGCAAATTTCGAGAAAATCGAAAAAAATTAAAAAGTACTTCAGTAAAGTACTAGTACTTTTTAACCGATATTGTTCAAAGGCTTATTTTAACTGTCTGAGAGGGTACCTAACTTAAATATAAAATTTCAACCTCCTAGTCCATTTCCTTCCTGGGTTATTTTATTCATAGACACGACTCAGGGAACCTCAAAACTTGTATTTCCATCAAAATCTTGACATCAAATTTTTCCACTACCGGTACTTTCTTTATAGATAAGAGAAAGTAAAAAATAAAATGTCGTTTCTATTAAACTATTTTCAAACAAATTTGTTACAAACATTCTTCAACCAATTGGCTGGCGAAACGAAATAATTTCCGTTAATATTTTTAATTAAATTTTTTTTTTTTTTATAAACATAGCTAAGTTAATGAATGATAAATGAGATAATAAAAGTGGCGAGCGACATAGACAGAGAGAGGGAATGTCAAGAGCAAGAAGAGCATTCCTAAGAAAGGAGGAGGTGACATGGTGCAGATGATCCCCAGGGAGAGGGGATGGGACGTGGGCAGAGGCCAGGCCGATGCCTGACGTCGTTGTCGTCGTCGTCGTCGTCGTCGCCAGGCAACGGCGGCCACGCCCACATCTCCCAATACACTGACCCTAAGGGATGTCCCCCACACAGTGCCAATTGTTGCCCTAGCACCTCAATCTTTTATTTTTTTACTCCTCTTTGATTTATTGATTGAAATGGCTGGCGTCTTTAGCTTTCTTTGAAATCGCCTGAAGGCTCAACTCCGGGACACCCGGGAGAGTCTGGGTTCGAATCCTACGCAGGCTGGTAAAAGTTTTCAAATTTATAAGCCTTCTTCATGTGATAAATTCAAGATAAAAGATTTATTTTATTTAAAAAAGGTAGCCAGGAAACAAAATCAGATTAAAAATAAAATAAATTTGTTTATTTGATTGGCGACGTTTCGGACACCAGTCGCGTCCTTCCTCAGGACAATCAATTAATCAAATAAATAGCGAGAGACGTATTTTAAACGAAAATTAAAATCGTGTCATGTCAATAATACAATTTCAAGAGATGACTTGTGCCTCTCGCTGTCTGCATGCAATGCCATCGAAATTCATCTCTTGAAATTGTATTATTAGCATTAGATTTCAATATTCGTTTAAAATGTCTCTCAGTATTTATTTGATAATTGATTGTACTGATGAAGGATGCGACTGGCGTCCGAAACGTCGACAATCAAATAAACAAATTTATTTTATTTTTAATCTGATTTTGTTTCCTGGTTGCCATATAATAAAATGTAAAATTTAAAAATATTTATATTTTTTGATACCATGATTACTTCTTCTATAACGTTCAAGAGAAAAAGTGTGCCCCCGGGTGTGGCGTAGTAGGTAGCGTGCCTCCCTCCTATACCAAACGTCGCGGGTTCGGACCCCAGGCAGTCCGATGATTTTATTTAAGCCAATTGGATACCAAATGGCTTAAATAAGAATGCCTGGACCCCTATATGTATATTTATCAATAACGGTTATCGTCTAAAGTCTTAAATGGCCTGAGTTGCCGAAAAGACTGTGTGAATGTGTGTGTGAGTGTGAGTGTGAATGAGAAAAAAAGTGTGAATGTTAAAAAAAAAAAAAAAAAAAGAAAAGTGAGAACAATTTTGGAAGCAAAATGAGAATATACATTAGGAATCGACCGAATATTCGGTTTCGGTTACGGTTTCGGCCAAAAAGCAGCCGAAATCTGAGTTTGAAAAGTTGGGATAAGATTCGCACGCAAAAAAAAAAGTCAAATGATTTCCACGTAAGGAAAGAAAGAAATTTGAAAAAAAATTTCCCGCGAGGCGGAAAAAATCTGCTTTGAAGGGGAAAAGTAAAAAAAAAAAAAAAAAAAAAAAATGGTAAAATGATATGAATGATAGGAAATGCAAGTTTCGGTTTGGGCCGCAACTAAGATTGAGGCCGAAATTCTGTTTCGACTGAAAATCTTGTTTCGGTCGGACGCTAATATACATATTCAAAAGCATACATCAGTAAAGTATTATTACTTGTACTAGTTTGCTGATTTTATTTAAAAGTTGTAATAATATGTGTCATCATCGGAAGTGAATTACATACTTACCAGTATGAAATTCACTTCCAATGATGACACATATGGGGTCGAAATATGTATAAAGTGTTAATGTTAAATAAATAAATCAGTGAAACAAAAAACCTTGTGTATCATACTTGAATTTAATTCTCCTATTAAAGCATAATGTTTCAACTAGAGCCAACGGTTACCAGTTTAAAATTATTTATTTAAAAGCTTCGTGTTTAGCTGTTTTGGTTCTTAAAGTATTTTATTTAGACAGACAGACCCACTTTATTGGATTCGAGAAATTTCAAAACGTGTATTTCCATCAAAATGTCTGTATATTTTCCAATAAAACAAAAGTCTTAAAAGTTGATATGCCATACTCCTTGTTCACTCTGCATAGAGCTAGCTCTAAAATAAACATAATATTTCCAAGGTCTCAAAACGGAGGAAATTAATCTGATTTTTTTTCTTTCTTGGCCAATTCATTAGATTAAGCACACACACTTGACATACGTAGTAGCTTAGAAATATTAATATAAAAAAAAAAAAAAAAAAAAAACAATCAGAAGAGATTATCTCGTAAGATTTAATTTTCTCTCAAGCACAGATCCTGATAGAGAAATATCCGTGTTAAAAAATATATATATGAAACGATTAAAAAAGAAATCCCAAGGGGAAGTTTGCAATTAGATAATATAAATAAGGAGATTGCATCCCCCCCCCCCTCCCTCCCTTCCTTCCTTGCGTGCTTCGATCTCTAAAACAAACCTTTTTTGTTGCTAAAAATATTAAAATCAGAAAAGTCAATAGGCCCGCATCGATAGACGGAAAATGCGAGTAATATTGACGAAAGAACTCTAGGCTTAAAGTCAGATGAAGGATAGTCAATGGCCTGGTGGATATTACAAGGTAGACGTTTCAAGGTTAAAACGACTTTTCTCAAGTTCTGAAGGAGTCCGAAACGTTAATCCTAATAAATTGCCCTGCTCTAATTCACACCCTTATCCCATCTCAGACAATTTTTATTAATTATAATTAAATTAACTCACTCACGACTCACGTTTCGATTACAGTTCTAAGCCTTCCTCGTACAAGTGTATGCATTTAGCTGACTCTGAGAATGGTCTAGAACTAATGTCGAAACGTCAGGATGTTAATTTAATTGAAATAAAAATGCCTTTAAATATTTTCTAAATCTATATACTCTATTTAAATAGGAAATTAATATTTAGAGAATGCATTGTTTCGGACTTACGAGGAATTGAACCCAGGATCTCCAGCCTTTCGGCGTGCTACCTTTTGCACTGGGGTTAACGGGGGTTAAAAGAGGGGGTCGGTATGACCTTTGAGAGTAAAATTGTTGGCATAGTTTCAGAGAGTGTGTGGAGGTCGAGGAGATAAAAGCTGTCTAAAGGGCCTAAAAGG
The DNA here is from genome assembly GCA_023213315.1 of Euborellia annulipes. Classification (NCBI taxonomy): domain Eukaryota; kingdom Metazoa; phylum Arthropoda; class Insecta; order Dermaptera; family Anisolabididae; genus Euborellia; species Euborellia annulipes. The sequence continues at coordinate 13,849 of JAKCPI010020977.1, forward strand.
GAAGACAATTGCTAACTAGAGACTATTTAAAGTCTTGAAAGGTCAGGTCATAGTGATGATAAATAAATGTGTCAAAAATGTGTTTAAAAAAAAACAAACTTTATTTAGAAGAGAAAGAGCAAACTTTTGCCCCCCCCCCCCCCGCCCCGGCATAAAAAAGTTTTTATAAATATATAATTTTATCTAGGTGTCTAAAACGGCGCTTAAATTCTTCTTATCCGGCTTAACTGAGTTTAAGACATTTGTTTGAAATACTTTAAGACAACATCCTGAGCCTTAGATGAATGCAAACAGAGAAGTTTTTATTGGAGTCATGAATATAGTCAGTACGAGGATATTAAATACAGATGGGCTCAAAATCAAAGGGAGATATTTGTAGAGGAGACTCAAAAAATTTTTGAAAATCAAAAAAAATTTCTATGTCATTGGTGAAATATATTCATAATTCCAAAAAAAAAAAAAAAATCTGAAGCCAATGTTTACGCATGTTTTTCCCGATAAGATGGCGTAGTGTGTCATAAAAAGTATGCCCAAAAAATCAAGTAATTCAAAAATTTGCCAAGAGATGTCAGAATGGTAGCTAATAATATTTAATGCATTTGGTTGATTTTCATTGATCTTTTAACAATAAATACTTTATAAATGTTATTATATATTATGTATCTTTTATAAAAGCATAAAAATATATAAATATAGGCTATTAGGGGATCAGCTGTTAGACTAGCCTGCCATCTATTGCAAGAATGCTGAACTAATTTGACAGTTGATTTTTAAATAAATCATCTAAGCTTATTTTAAAAATTTCTTAATTAATATGTGATTAATAATAACAAATAAATTCATTTTTAAATTTAACAAAAAATTAAAGAATATTGGGACAGATTGTTTTTTTTTGTATTTGCTTGATAACAAAAAAATTAACTACGATAATTTTTTAATAAGTCATTAAAAAAATTATAGCTCGATGCCCCAATAATCTCTTAAGAATTTAATTAATTTAAAAAAAAAACCGCATTGAAAAATTTTTTAAAGTACATTTAGACGTCGCTCCTGAACCCCTTTAATGTGTGGATGGATAAAATTAGAACGGAAAGAATTGGGAGTTTCATTGGTGAAGAGACTATCCACCTCCTGTCATCGATCTCATCGGTAATCACAATTATTAAAATTGTTATACCACTTTATAAGTAAATTTCCTTTTATTAGGAGAAGAAATCGTAGGATTTGTCAACGAGGGAGGTCATGTTTGACCACGATTTCGAAGAGCGAAGCTGGACATAACGATAAGAAAGAAAATAGAAGAAATGAGGATACAGATGGTGATGGCATCAACAACTATTGGGGGGGGGGGGGGCTAAGGAAGACTTGAGAAAGCTTTGAGAGACGTGGCAGAAGAGACGCTAAACGATTGCCGATTTTCCTTAATAAATAAATAAAATACAATAATTTAAGATTGTATCGTTTCTCCATTGCCCTTCACCATTTTGTTCATGCATCTTGATGTCTGTTACCCCAGAACACCTTCTTCTACAGCGCCCAAATCCCGTATCGAACGATTAATGTATTTGACTTACAGTACTGTGAAAATGTTGGTGTAAATTTAAAAGTTTACGTTCGGTGAATTTCGACTTAAATTTCCAACATTGAATTAAAAATCTAAACAGGTGACTTTATGATTCCTAAATTGTTCTCGAAAACACTCCGCTTTCATAATAATTTAAAAAAAAAAATAGTACTTAATGGGCTACTTTGGCTAAAATCGGCCATAAAAGACAGCGAGATGGAAAATTCTTAAAATTACTCAACTGATTACAAAATATTTCATATATAGGGTAAGAGAAAGTAAAAATGATTTAAGATAAATGATGGGGTGTATATAAACTATTTGGATATTTATATTCATTGTCTGAATATGGAACAGAATCGTTGACCAATTTTATTTTAAATAAAACAATATTTGTGTTTATTACAGAAGATGGTGAGATGTTTGTCTTTTCTTTTATAGAAGCAACAAGTTCTTTTTTTTATCTAAGCAATAGCTTTAAAAAAAATGTTTAAAATATGTATAAAATCAGTGTTTACATTTGAAATGGAGGGGGGGGGGGGTTAGAGAATAAAACACCTTCTCTTTTATACAGACAGCAAATAAAAAAAAAAAGAAGTTTTTAGAATGAGATTAAAGATGAAGCAGCCCACACAAAAAATATCTGTTTAGCGTTTCGAATGTCAATCAATCGCAGGACGAAAATGGAAGATTTTTAGGTATAAAAAAAAAATGGTTTTATTTAAAAATTGATTTAAAAAGAGGGGGAGTTCATTGATAGCTTAAGGTAGTGTTTTCCAAAGTGGGGGCGCTAGTCTAAGGAGAGGCGCGGATATTATGTGCTGTGCGACCATTCACACCAGATTTTTTAATATAAATTTATATGTAAAAAAAAAACTTCTATATATAATAATTGCGGAGTGTCCGTCTGTCACGCTCTGTCTGACCAACTTCCCGTTGGAATTTTGAAACGAAATTTTGCAGTCTTATAGAGGACGTTATAGAGAGTCCCGGAAAAATACTCGGGTCCCGAAATTCCTATAACTTTTTGAGTTATTAATTGCTAAAGTTACGATTTCTCCCATAGGAAATGTATAGAGAAATATTTAAGTATTCTTTGGAGTTGTGTATTCTATGAAGGTAAACAAATCCTCAAGCAGGCACTGGATTGGAATACGTAGTAATAATAATTTTCTTGCCCACGGGGCGTGGTGTAGAGGTTAGCGTGCTAACCTCATATACCAAACGTCGCGGGTTCGGACCCCAGGCAGTCCGATGATTTTATTTAAGCCATTTGGATACCAAATGGCTTAAATAAAAATGCCTGGACGCCATATATGTATATTCATAAATAACGGTTATCGTAAATGTCTTATATGGCCTGAGTTGCCGAAAAGACTGTGTGAATGTGTGTGTGAGTGTGAGTGTGAATGAGAAAAAAGTGTGAATGTTTTAAAAAAAAAAAAATAATAATTTTCTTTGCCCACGGGCCTTGGTGTAGCGGTAGCCTAACTTCTATACCAAACGTCGCGGGTTCACCGGGGGTGGGGGGGGGGGGAGGACCCCAGGCAGTCCGATGATTTTATTTAAGCCAATTGGATACCAGATGGCTTAAATAAGAATGCCTGGACGGCATATATGTATATTATTAAATCAAAAACGGTTATCGTAAATGTCTTATATGGCCTGAGTTGCCGAAAAGACTGGGTGAATGAGAAAAAAGTGTGAATGTTTAAAAAAAAATAAATAATTTTCTTTTCATAATTTAGAAAAAGGCGAGGGTCCGCCGCAGGCGGGCCCGAGTCAGCTGGTGGGAGGTCCAGGGAGGCCTAGCCCCCCTGTCTAGCCGCCAGCCCGTTTCTCATAATTAAGAAAAGGCGAGGATCCGCCGCAGGCAGGCCCGAGCCAGCTGATGGGGTCCAGGGGGGGCGTAGCCCCTCTGGCTAGACGCGAAGCCCGCCGAAGGTGGGCGGCGTGGCTAGTTTTATATAAATGCATGCAGAAATGCATTGAGGATGTACTAATATTGACTCTTTGGATTAGAAGAGAATTAATTTGAAAATACGGTAGATTAAAGAGCTTCAATTATAAATCATAAGATGGGGGATGAGGTCTGAAGTAAAATAAATTAAATAATCTTTATTAAATATTTTCCATTCCTTTAGACCGTTGATAAAGGAATTCATTTTAATATTTTCTCTTTTTTAATAAAGTTGGCCCATTATTTATTTATTTATTTTGGCATCCGCAGACTGGCTCTTGATTAAGTGAATGGCATGGCTTGGTTGATTAAACCCTAAAGGTGTACAGTACACTGGCGAGAGGCGGCGGGTATTGAGCGCTGATGACGTCAGACGCCCTCCTCCCCCCCCCCTGGACCCTGCATCTTCTTGCTGGTGCTATTTATTTAACCACCACTTGCGTCGATTGTTTAAACCCTTGGGCTAATTAGATTTTTGAGAGGAGGAAATTAAGTGTGAGTGGCACTCACTTTTCTAGAAAGACACTCACCGGGCTTGTCAAACTCATTAAAGCTTAGCCTCGAAGATAGATAAATCAGAAGATAAAAAATAATCCCAACAAGTTTATATACAATTTCTAATAAGAATGATTATGTCAGAAAAAAATTGGGGAAGTTGGTCAAACAGTCAGACGGACGGACAGATGGACATTGATGAATGCATTATATTTAGAAGATTCTTTACAAACAGCTTGTGTCAGAGGGGGGGATCCGGTGATAGGCCCCTGTATCGAAGAACAAGAGGCTTAAAGAGATTAAAAGGAATCAAAGGGATAAAAGAAGTTAAGTTACCTAACGAAAGGAGAATTTATAGATGGAAAATAAAGTAATTTTCAGAGTCAGAAGTCTGTCTGTTTTCAAGTAAATAATCAAAAGTTAAAAATCTGGTGTGACTGGCGCACAGCACACAACTTTCTCTTACCTTCGGTAATCGAAAGTTGTGTACTGTGCTTGTCACACCATATTTTTGTGTCGACATGTATTTAGTTTCCGACAGTAGGGTACAATTGATTTTCAAGATGTAAAATTTATAAGTATGGCAAAATGTTTATATTTTGTTACCATGGCAACCATTTCTCCTATCTTTTCTATGGAGTACAAGAGTAAAGTGGTCTTCAGAAGATTTCAATCACAAAATGAGAATATACATTTTAAAGAGCAACTAAAAAATAGTTGATATATGAATTTAAAAAATCGTTGGTGCAAATTTTGAGAAAATCGAAAAAAACTGAAAAAGTGCATCAGTAAAGTGCTAGTACTTTTGGTCGATTTTGTTCAAAAGCTTCGTGTCACGTCCCATGGGGGTGCCTAACTTAAATATAAAATTTCAACCTCCTAGCTCTTTTCGTTCTTGAGATATTTTGTTCACACACACACACACAGACAGACACACACACACACACACACGACACAGACAGACCATGTCGCGAAAACCACTTTTTTGGATTCAGGGGACCTCAAAACGTGAAGATCCATCAAAATCTCGACATCGAATTTTTGACATGAATCCAATACTTTCTCTCTCTATATATATTACATATATACATAGGTATGAGAAAGTAAAAAAAAAATTTTAGCAGGGTGCCTACAGAGAAATGATTTGAAATTTCCCTGATAATTCCAGGTTTTCCAGAGAAATTTTTCTATTTTTCCATGATTTAAAATTTGTATCCGTGTAATTAAGATGTCTAAAGTTTTGATTAAAGTTGTCTTTTTTGATCTTTTTCTCAACAAATTGAGCAGCCAAAAACTTTGCTTGTATCTTTTAAGCATTAAGAAATTTATTTTTTCAATCAATGATTGAATAATGAACCTTCTTTTTTCTGTATGATAATGAGTTCATAAAATATCGATGATGAGAAGAGTTACTTTTTACTCAAACACTGATAGAACTGAGAAAAAAAATTTTCTTGAAACTTCTCACTAATATTAAATTGAAAGAGTTCAAAATAATCTATATTTCATTATAAAATTATTTAGCTCTTTAAGAAAATAGTTATTTGAATTTTTTGAGTTCTCTAAGTTCAGATATAATTTTTTACAGATTATTAAACTTTTAGAGATAATCAAACAATAATTTATATAATTACAATAAATATTTATTAATTCCTATACCCGAAAAAATAAGGGTGTGCCGCCGGGAGTTGAACCACAGTACGTACACTAGTGGTAAGGGCACTCCGAGTACAAATTGGACGATCCGTGGTTCAACTCCCGGCGGCACACCCTTATTTTTTCGGGTATAGGAATTAGTAAATATTTATTGTAATTATATAAATTTCCGTTTCGCGGCTCACATACGCGATACATATAATATCTTAAATATTATATATAATTTCTTATTTATCAAACAATAATTGTATAATTCGCAATATAGCAAAAAAAAAAAAAAACAAGAGTTGATAATTTTCCCTGATACTTTTCAAAATTCCCTGATTATTCCCGGTCCTATTAAATTCCCTGATAATTCCAGGTTTGTAGCCACCCTGTTTAAGTCTTTTTCGCGTGGGACGGGATTCGAATCCTCGAGCTCTAGAAACTTTACCAAATAGAGAGTTTAAGAAGAAATTGAAATATTTTTAGAGTTCTCGTAATTAGAGATATACCGATAGTACAGTCGGCGCCATAATACCCTGAGCGGAGCCTTGAGCTTAGGCAACCAAATGCTTCAGTTGCATTAAAAAAATGTATTTATTTTCAAAATATTTGGTTGACTCGAGCACGCCAGACATTTTACTATTTATTTTGGACAATTTTTTCTGAATTGGGAGTGGATGAAAGACAGACACCTGTGAAGGAGGCAAAGGTTAATTAAAAGGAATCCTCTTTACGATCTAAATTTAAATTGAAGTAAAAATAAAAATAAATTCGAAGCAATATGATAACAAATTAATTTGTATATCTACACACACACACACACACTTGTATTTAAATCAACTTTTCTAAATTGACATTCAAATCAATTCTAGCGCTCGACAAAAAAAAAAAATATCTTTCTTCTTTGATTTAATATCCCTTTTGTCGTAAATGAATGAATATGCTTTTTTTATAATTAAAATTTCATCCATTAGCAGGCCTATCCGACTTTAGATAACGCATTTAGGTCACTGATTTAAATTCAAAGCAATCGCTTTAAATCCTTCTGAAAAATCAACGACAAGGTTGAAATACCATACTTAAGGGGATTCAGGAGCGACGTCTAAACGTACTTAAAAAAAAAAAAACTAGACTATTATAAGGAATTTTTCAATGAGGTTTTTTTTTTAAATGAATTAAATTCATAAGAGATTATTGGGTCATCGAGCTATAATTTGTTTAATGACTTATTAAAAAATTATCGTAATTAATTTTTTTGTTATCAAGCAAATACAAAAAAAAAAAACAATCTGTCCGAATAATCTTTAATTTTTTTTTAAATTTAAAAATGAATTTATTGTTATTATTAATCACATATTAATTAAGAAATTTTTAAAATAAGCTTAGATGATTTATTTAAAAAAATCAACTGTCAAATTAGTTCAGCATTCTTGCAATAGATGGCAGGCTAGTCTAACAGCCGATCCCCTAATAGCCTATATTTATATATTTTTATGCTTTTATAAAAGATACATAATATATAATAACATTTATAAAGTATTTATTGTTAAAAGATCAATGAAAATCAACCAAATGCATTAAATATTATTAACTACCATTCTGACATCTCTTGGCAAATTTTTGAATTACTTGATTTTATGGGCATACTTTTTATGACACACAACGCCCTCTTATCGGGAAAAACATGCGTAACACCTTCGCTCCTGTTCCCCCCTTAAAAATAAAATTTTACTCAGAAAAAAAAGAATATTTTTCTCAAATCTCTGAGGAGGGGGTAATTAACCCCTCCCCCTCCCTTGAATCCGCACTTGATTGTAACTCAAGTAGAGAAGCTACTTTTAAGACAACACTTTCGAAGGCGAAGCATTTTGGTTGCCTAAGCTCAAGGCTCCACTCTCGAGCCCAACATGCACTTTAATATCAAATTCCAATCTCGAATCTCTTTTCGTTCTTAGGATATTTTGTTGATAGTCAGACAGACGGAGACAGACCATTTTGCGGGATCCACTTTTGATATCTCGCTAATTTATAGCAAGTGACGTTTTTTAATTGTTAATAAATTCAAAAATTCTCTAAAGGATTTTTTTTTATAAAGAAAAACGTGATGCAAAATATAAAAAAAAAATATGAAGAGTAATATCTTTTAGAACGTCTCAGTAATTTTATTTACATCTCTTTCTTTCTTAATGGAGTTTTAGTAGAAAAAAGAAAAAAGGCAAAGAATTATCTTCAATTTAAATGAAAATATTTAGCATGGAGATGGTGTCGGAGAAAAGGACAGACAATAAATGAATGGTTTTAGATTAGAGTGTGAGACATCAAAAGCAAAAGCAAAAGCAAAGTTGTTGCTTATCCTCCGAGTCGGAGGATCGATCCGGGGATCCTTGCAGTCAGACGCAATACTCGGACGCAGGCATACATACGCGATACGCATAGCAAGCACAAACTTGCGATCGATGCTTCTTCTTAGACAAGCAAACATCAGCAGTAATGGTTATTTAAGATAAAAATCATTTTAAAGGCTAGACACCACACTTTTTTTTTTTTTTTTTTTATAAATACGCACAGTATGAGTCTCAGGCAGGGGTGGGCAAAAGCCGGTCAATAGTCCGAAACAAACAGTATTATGCCGGGTTGCAAGAACGTATTTAACGGTTCGTTAAACGCTTTTGGTGGTTTAAACCTTCCGCTAAATAATTTTGGGTTGCAAGAACGTATTTAAAGGTGATTGGTTCGTAAAAGCTGTCTTTAAGCTAAAGGTTGAAAATCGGACCCTAAAATTATAAAGTATCCACTAACCTGATTAGTTTCATTGAAATGAAAAAGAATTTAGTGACTATATTATCACGCGAGAGAGGTAAGATATAAATGCATTAATTTAATTGAGTTTTCTTTAGGATAATATTATTAATTATTATAGATATTCATCTGACGAAGAGAAAAGTGAGGTTATAGTATATTCCCAGTTTCTTTATAATTTAACATCTGACAGTCAAAGCAACCAACGTATTTATTATTTTTATTTTACGATTTTTAAATATTTTTTGTTTTGTAACCTAATATTAACAATTAAAATTTAAACAATACAAATATAATTACTATTTTTATTTATTTTATAATTTTGGTACTATTATAAATGATACAATTTGACAATGCGCCCTTGCGGCCAAATGGCCAACTACACAGAAAGCTGTCATTTTCGGTGGCCCAATCCTTTTGCATCTATCTATATATCTTAACAGTCTCCTACCTCCTATACCAAACGTCGCGGGTTCGGACCCAGGCAGTCCGATGATTTTATTTAAGCCATTTGGATACCAGATGGCTTAAATAGAAATGCCTGACCCCACAATAAATATATTCCTTACAACGGTTATCGTCAAAGTCTTAAATGGCCTGAGTTGCCGAAAAGACTGTATGAATGTGTGTGTGAGTGTGAATGAGAAAAAAGTGTGAATGTTAAAAAAAAAAAAAAAAAAAAAATATCTTAACAGTAGGGAATAGTTAACGGTTCCTTTAAAGTTGCTTTAGCAACAGCCTAAAATTTTAAAGCCCAAAGTGATGTTTACTAACAGACTTTAAATATTTACAGAACTGTTTTCTTGCAACCCGGCATTAGTGTGCGTAGGGTACATATAAATAATGAAATATATAAATAATAGAGAGTATTATAATTTCGAACAGCCGTAACCATAACCCTACTTTTATGGATGTAACATTTGTACTAGGTCTGTTCGATTATAATCTTCCATTAACTGATTTATTTAATGACCATTAATTTAATATGATGGATCATATTTCTTTTTTAAAAATTACGTGACAATGATACTTATAGTGTTTTTGTCAAAAAATTACTTGGACAAGAAAAAACCCCCACCCCTGGTCTAAGAGAAGGTTCAGTCACACCAAAGTCGATTCCAGAGATCTTCCAGCAATCAGTCTACTGATGGTTATGTCCTGACAATAAATAAAGAAGATGGAATGGATTCCCAATAATTATGAAACATAATTTAACAGATGTCAAACAAATCAGAAAATCGCCGGGGACCTGGCAACGGAGTAGAATCGTTGCGGGTAGGCAACGCCAGGCGTGGCGAAACCTCGGATAAGTAACCCCAATAAATATAATTCAAATCCCTAATCGCCTAGTAGCCGAAAAGGGAAAAATTAAAAAAAATAAAATCAGAACACAACCTGAAGTACGTCAGTTTTTAAAGATGATTTCTATTTCTAAACAAATATAAACTCAGCCACATCAACGGGAGGCGCTAATTAATCACCATTGTGTTGACACGCACATATGTGAAATGAAGAAGAACATTTTTTCTTATCCTGAACGTCCAAGTTTCACTTGTTAGTAGAAATATAATGCCTTTTCAAAGACAATGTGAAGGAAGATTGAAGACGAAATAAAACAAGACTTCTTTTTTGGCCCGAATTATTTAATTTTTCTTTGTCGACGTTTCGGGGAATAAACGTCACCCATCTTCAGGACCTATACAAGCAATACATATAATCAGATATTTTTCCCTTTTTTTTTTTGTAATAAAAAAAATATTGTAATATAGGTCCTGAAGATGGGTGTCGTTTAGTTCCCGAAACGTCGAGAAAGGAAAATTAAATAATTTGGGCCGAAAAGAAGTCTTGCTCTATTTCTGCTTTTTGCTTTTTTAAAATTTTTTATTTTGGTAAGACGATGCTGGGGCAGTGACGGCGCTACGGGGGGCTAGGGGCATGCGCCCCCCGGCAAGGATCTCTGCCCCCCTGGATGCCCCCCCAATCAGCTCGAAAACCAAATAAAAAATTTCTAAAATTATTCACTTTTCGTTAAAAAAATGTAATTTAAGTTTTAAGCTTTTTATTTCAAGAAAGATTATTTTTTTGATTCTTTATTTTAATAAATAAATTTAGTTAGTCTCAAGTTTTTATCAAGTAAATATCTTTCTTTTGTGCCATTATAATGTCATCGAAAAGAAAAGAAATATCCGATAACTTTGCCAATCGAAATGAAATAAATAGAGACCTTCGATGCTGAAAAAGACCTAAATTAAAAAAAAAAAACTTTATTGAGCCCCAATCTAAAAAAAAAATTTCTTCTTCGAGTACAAATGTAAATTCACCAGCTATGAATCAAGCTAAAGTGATTCAGAAGAAATTGATACTGATTTTGAGAAATTCTGCGCATTGCCAATATCTTTCAGAAAAATTTCTGGGCTTTCATATTTCTCAGGAGATAGTGAGGAAGCCTGCCAACCAAAACTGAAAATATTTCCCTGTACGTGCTGGTGGTGTGACATTTTTTAGATCCTCTTTAAAATGTATATTGCCCTTGGAATCTTTCGAAGCACACTTTACTCTTGTACTTTATAGGAAAGATAGGAGAAATGGTTGCCATAGTAACATTTTCCCATGTTTATAAATTTTACATCTTGAATTCGAATTCTAATGTTCCGTACTGTTGGAAACTAAATACGCCTATGTAGACTAGAGTCCGACCAAAACAAGATTTTCAGCCGAAACCGAATTTTGGCTTCAATTTTAGTTTCGTCCGAAATCGAAACTTGTTTTAAACTTTTTCTTAAAATTTCCCATACAAAATTCATCTTTTTTTACTTTCTCTTACCTCATATATATGTTAATATATATAGAGAGAGAAAGTATTGGTTTCATGTCAAAAATTCGATGTTGAGATTTTGATGGATATACACGTTTTGAGGTCCCCTGAATCAAAAAAGTGGTTTTCGCGACATGGTCTGTCTGTCTGTGTGTGTGTGTGTGAACAAAATATCTCAAGAACGGAAAGAGCTAGGAGGTTGAAATTTTAAATTTGAGTTAGGCACCCCCATGAGACGTGACATCGAAGCTTTTTGAACAAAATCGACCAAAGAGTACTAGTACTTTACTCATGTACTTTTTCAGTTTTTTTTCGATTTTCTCTAAATTTGCCTCAACGATTTTTTTTTTTAATTCAAAAATCAATTATTTTTTAGATTCGCTATAAAATGTATAATCTCATTTTGTCATTGAAATCTTCTGAAGACAATTTTTACTCTTGTACTCCATAGAACAGATAGGAGAAATGGTTGCCATGGTAACAAAATATAAATATTTTCCCATACTTATAAATTTCAATGAGCCCTCGAGGGGCATGGCGTAGAGGTTAGCGTGCTAACCTCATATACCATGCTATCGCGGGTTCGGACCCCAGGCAGTCCGATGATTTTATTTAAGCCAATTGGATACCAAATGGCTTAAATAAGAATGCCTGGACCCCATATATGTATATTTATTAATAACGGATATCGTAAAAAGTCTTATATGGCCTCAGTTGCCGAAAAGACTGTATGAATGTGTGTGTGAGTGTGAGTGTGAATGAGAAAAAAGTGTGAATGTTTTTTAAAAAAAAAAAAAAAAAAGTTTCAATGAATAAAATTCATTTTAGGGATAAATTAATTAAAAAGGTTATTAAGGAGCTAGTAATCGACAAATCCCCAGGCCCTGACGGTATTCCCCCCATCGTCATTAAAAAATGTTCCCCTGAATTGGTCCCAATATTATCCAGGTTGTTCAACCTCTCATTTTCCTCGGGAAATTTTCCCGACTCTTGGAAATTGGCGAATATTCAACCCATTCCCAAAAAAGGTGACTCCTCTCTTCCCAGCAACTATCGCCCAATCGCAATAACCTCCATACTATCCAAAATTATGGAAAAAGCCCTCAACATTCAAATTTTAAATCATCTGGAACATTGCGGAATGATGAATGATAGGCAGTATGGTTTCAGGCATGCTCGTTCGACTGGGGATATTTTGAGCTTTGTCACACACCTCTGGAACAAAGCCATGGAAATGAAAGGGGAAACTATTGCAGTTGCTCTTGACATTTCGAAGGCTTTCGATCAGGTATGGCATAAAAATCTTTATGCTAAACTTCCATCTTTTGGCCTATCCTCTGAGCTGTGCCAGTGGATCAAGAGCTTTCTAACGGAGCGAAAGATCTCGGTTGTAGTCGACGGTGTGTCTTCTATTCCGCATTCAATCAACGCAGGTGTTCCCCAGGGTTCTGTCCTCTCTCCCACCCTATTCCTTATGTACATTAACGATCTCATGGGAGTAACCTCCAACCCAATTCATTGCTTTGCTGATGACAGTACCCTGCACTCAGTCAGGACTGGTGAAGCCTCATCCACTGGTCGTCTGGGGGCTGTGTCGTCGATAAATGATGATCTTGGTCTCTTGGAGGAATGGGGAAACCTCAATCAAGTAAAATTCAATTCCCAAAAAACCCAATGTTGTTTAATTTCTAGACAAAAAAATAGGATTTGCCCTCCCCTTATTTACTGCAATAATAGTCTCGAGTTCAAAGATTCATTTTCTGTTCTGGGAGTGACAGTTACATCTGATCTCTCCTGGAGCAACCACATCTCTTCTGTGGTTAAATCTGCCGCAAGGAAATTGGGTTTCCTATTCAAAACGAAGCGTTACTTTTCCTCCCAACAACTCCTAATCCTCTATAAAGCCCAAATTCGGCCGTGTCTTGAATATTGTTCCCACCTTTTGGCGAGGGGCGTCGAAAGACGCTCTCTCCTCCTTGGAAGCCATACAGAGGCGTGCAATTAGACTGATAGGTGATTCTACCCTTACTGCATCCCTACAGTCACTAGATCATAGAAGAAGAGTATCTTCACTATCTCTCTTCTACAGGTATTACCATGGTCAATGCTCTGCCGAATTAAAATCAATTATCCCACCCAATGCAACATATTCACGGAACACAAGAGAGGCATCTTCCCAGCATCCCTATGCTGTTCAGATCACGACTAACAGAACAAAACAATTTCATTCTTCCTTTGTCCCCATGACCTCCCGTGATTGGAACAAGCTCCCTGCGTCTATCTTCCCCAAAACCTACAATCTTCAGACTTTCAAGTCTAACCTCAACAGGCATCTTCTCAGTTCCCGCAGTTGAGTTTCCCTTTATGCTTCTCCTTTTGTTTTTATTTTCTTCCTGGCTGCATGTGACTATTGGTCATTATAGGTCTTCGGACCTTATGCACCCATTCCAAAAAAAAAAAAAAAAAAAAAAAAAAAAAAATTGTACATCTTGAAAAATCGAATGTACCGTACTGTCGGAAACTAAATACATGTCGACGAAATAATCTGGTGTGACAAGCACAGTACAGAACTTTCGATTACCGAAGTTGTAGAGAAAGTTGTGTGCTGTGCAAGCCAGTCACACCAGATTTTTTTAGTAAAATTTCCAATTTTTGCCCTTGCGAAAATCATTTGACCTTTTTTTTAAATGCGAATTTCACTCGACGTTTTTTTTTTAGTATATGAGCATAATCCCATCTTTTCAAACTCAGGTTTCGGGCAGGACGAAGTTTCGGGCTGAAATTTGGCCGAAACTGGCCGATATCCGAAACTTCTGTCGGTTCCTAAGGTCACACAAAAAATCTGGTGCCACGAGTCACACCAGATTTTTTTGTTTCTCTGTTGATGTAGCCTATATATTTATTGACTGCCCCCCCCCCCCCCCTTGTTATGATAAGTTTGCCCCACCCCTGCCCCCACTGAGAATAAGCTAGCGCCGTCACTGTGCTGGGGTGACCGCCGAACGCATGAGTCGCAGTTGGTTTTTATTATTTTAAAGTAATTAAAGAAGTTATTGGAGCAGTTAAGTTGAGTTGAAGTTAACTCCGAGTTCAAGTCCACCTAATGGCAAAAAACTATTGCCAATGACATGACAGTATATAGAAATCACAATATTTTCACGCGGACAAGAAGAAAAAAATAACAAATAAAAGAAAAAATAAGATGAAATAAAATAAAAGATTTCTTTTCGGTCCGAATTATTTTAATATTCTTTGGCGACGTTTCGCCCACTCATCTTCAGGAACTATATTACAATCAACTCACCAGACAGAAAAGGTTAAAAGTCCTTTGTAAATAGAGTCCTATTTATAAAGGCTTTCTGTCTGTTGAGGTGTTGAGAATTGATTGTAATATAGGTCCTGAAGATGGGTAACGTTTGAACCCGAAACGTTGAAAAAAAAAAAAAAAAAAAGGGGGGGGGCAAGAAATATTAAAATTATTCAGCCAAAAAAAAATATCCATTTCTCTCATTACGAAAATCTCCAATTCTCTAAATTTCTAAATATTCTCTATTTGCCTGCTCTGAAACGGGAACCCACCTCAGTATTATTCCCATCCAAGGGACCAGACAGTTCTGAAACTAATAGCAATTTCTAAATAAGACAGAATATGTATATTACGTATATTGGAAGGGACCTATTCACACCCCTCTACAGGCAGGCCCATTTTCCAATTGAAGTTTTGGGATATTAGCTAGGCTAAATCAAAAGTCTTATAAAAGGAAGTCAATTTCAAATTAATATAGCAAAAAGGTCAAATGATTTGTTTGACAAGTAAAACAAAAAGCGATTCATTCTATTTTCATCATTCATTTTTATTCTTCTTCTGCACTCCATTTATTTGTTAGCTGATTAATCGATTAATCGATTGATGATGACAAGAGCTAAAACAAATTCAAATAAAATCTTTTTCGATCTCCGGCAAATAATGAAAGGAATATTTATTCAAAAGGGATTAAAAAAATAATAATAATAATAATTCCACTCACTTGGGGAAAAAAAAAAGAGATTTTGTGTATAAAGCAACAATAGAATTAAAAGCAAATTTCCAAATAAGCAATAGGAATATTGATTGAAGATTGATGAGTGATGCCGAGAAACATACAATTAAAAAACCGCCACCACGCTGTCTTTTCGGCAAGGATGTAGGGAGGAAAAACAAAAAACAAGATTCTTTTATTTTTCCCCAATTGAGTTTTATTCCTGATATTTCAAAGGCACAAAGGCTCTTCTTCTTCAGAGGAAACTGAAAAATTCATAATGTTAACAAAAATATTTATAATAGTTTACAATTTCAACTTAGGGTAAAGACATTGTTGTACCTCACATTACCTCCGTTAACATTACAATTACAGCCAAGGTTTTTGCATCAAGAAAGCCATTTGACCTCGATATAACGTTAGAGAGCATTCTAATTTTATAAACTCTATTACAATTCATTTATAATATTTCTTTATTTCAATGTATTAATATATTATTAAAAATAAATCCTTGTGCCTTTGAAATATCAGGAATAAAACTCAATTGGGGAAAAATAAAAAGAATCTTGTTTTTGTTTTCCTCCCTACATCCTTGCCGAAAAGACAGCGTGAGTGTGGTTTTTTAAATAGGAATATTGTCCATCTTTCCAACACCCTGGTTAAATTTTAAATGATTATCCTGATGATCCTATCTTTCATTTAATTTAAATATGAAATTATAAATATCACGTGAAGAAAATTCCATCTTTTACGGCTGTTTGATATTAATTATATATTTGATATTAATCAAAATCTTAGAGAATCCATGAATATTCAATAATCTCATATATATATTAGATGGATAAACTTTAAAAATATGTTTCACGGAAAACCTACACCACTTTCCCTTCAAACTGATGAATAAACTTTATTAAAAAAAAACTGGAGTGGTCAGTCGCACAGCACAGCACACGACTTTAGAAAGTTGTGTTCTGTGATTATCACACCAGATTTAAACTAGACTATAAATAGGAATTTTCAATGCGTTTTTTTAGTTTACGGAATATTAAAAAATTAAAAATATTTTTTTGTTATCAGAAAAATGACCCAAGGGGTTTGGGTAGTTTGTGACGTGCCTTCTTTATATACTCTAGGTTGTTCGGACCCCAGGCAGTACCGATAATTTTATTTAGGCATTTGGACGTCTACCAAATGTACTTAAAAAAAAACGACACTACAATTGATATTTTTAACATGCTGGTTTTTTTAATGAAGTCTTAAATGTCATAAGAGATTATTGGATAATTTGTGTAGTGACTTATTAAAAAATTGTGAATCGTAAAATAAAAATTTTTTAATCAAGGCAAATACAAAAAAACAATCTGTCCCAATAATTTTTAATTTTTTTTTTTAATTTAAAAATGAATTTTTTTGTTATTATTAATCACATATTAATTAAGAAATTTTTAAAATAAGCTTAGATGATTTATTTAAAAAATCAACTGTCAAATTAGTTCAACATTCTTGCAATAGATGGCAGGCTAGTCTAACAGCCGACCTAGTATTAGCCCGTATTTATATATTTTTATGCTTTTATAAAAGATACATAATATATAATAACATTTATAAAGTATTTATTGTTAAAAGATCAATGAAAATCAACCAAATGCATTAAATATTATGATTAACTGTTTTGAACTCAGAGGACCGCAAAACGTGTATTTCCATCGAATATTCATTACTTTCTATCTATATAGATGTATATTAATTAACATAAATAGGTAAGAGAAAGTAGGCGGAGATGTTTGTATAAAGGAGTGATGAATAAATAAACCTTTTCTAGATTGCATCGTTTCAAATGAGGTAAGAATTAAAATAAAATTTCTAATAGCACACCTCAATGAGTCACTTACCAAGTGAAGTCAATTTTTATGAAATAATTAATTTTCTATAAGTAAAATATATAAGTGAAGAGTGTCCGTCTGTCTGTCTGCCTCTCACGAGCTCTTAGATCAACCTCCCTGAAATGAAATTTTGCACCCGTTGAGGGTCCAAGAAAATAATTCCCAAATGGGGAAACTCCACCTCGCCTTGTGAAAAATAAAGCCATTGAATTATAATTAATTATATGAATGTTGAGTAGTAGGCCTATAATCTAGTGACTTTAGATGATGGGGGAACGAGCAGGCACAATTTTGTCGAAAATGTTGTTAGTCAGCGGGGCTTTCAAAAATCTGGTCGACCAGATCTGCAGCACACTACTTACAAGTGGAAAATTGTGTAATGTGCGTCACACCAGATTTTTTTGGATCGAGATATTTTCCCCATAACACCTTAGTTAACTTAACCACTTGTATTTCATAAGTAAAAAGTAAAAAAAGTCATATTTAGAAATTGTATACACTATAGAGAATCCTAAATAAATACAAAATTTCATAAGAATTGGAATTTATTTTTTAAATGTGTAAAAAGTTCGAAAGGGGACCGACCCCCTTGTGAATCGAAATTAACAGGCAAATCCCCATATGGGGATTTAACATTAGCTCTATGGAAGGAAGAGCCGGAAAATGATTTAAAAAATCCGAACTACTACATCAGTAAAGTGTACTTCAAACAATTTTTACTGATATTGGGGAACATGGGACAAGACGGAATAGCGAGGTAAGATGGGGGGTATCATAGCTACTGGCTCTATTGGTGCTGCGATCAAGCGGCAAACGGTGGAAACTAATAGTTCTAGTAAATAAGAAACTGCTATGAAATTGTCACCCATTAGGGGCCATCCATAAATTTACGTCACACGAATTTCAAGACTTTTTAATAAAAGAACAAAAATATTAACTGTTTGAAATAACAAACAAACTTATTTAAAAATTTTTTCATTTACCTTTTTTTTGAATTTTTTTCCTCCCGTGAAAATCATTTTTTTTTTTAGGGAGACTAAATTTTCTCAAGTGCAAATTATTTGACCTTTTTTTTTGATGCAGTCTCCCTCCAACCATGATTTTGGCCGAAACTGAAACAAACCGAAACCGAATATTCGGTCGGTCCTACTTTTAACCCCTCCTTGTCACAGGTTGTCACATTTTTGAAAATCCCTCCCCCTGATGTGACGTCACACATTTTCCAATTTTATCAATAATAGACACCTAATTATGCTAATTATAATAATAATAATAAATAATCTCAAGAGAGTGCAAAGTATTAAAAAATATAGATTGCGTTCGTAAATATTAAAAATTTTTTTGTTCGCCTATAAATTTCGCGTTTGGGCATCTGGAATTTTGAAATGTGACGCCACAAGGTTTTTCACCCCCCCCCCTGCCCCTTGTCACATTCTGGTGATACCCTCCCCCCTTTTAGGTGTGACGTAATTAATGGATGGGTGAATAGTTTGTCTTGCAAGGGATTTTTTCGTGAAAGTGCTGTTATTTTTGTTGGAAAGTTTATTTGCATTGCTCCTGGTTTGATGCTCAAATAAGTTAAGTTACGTTTATATATAAATACATCTATGTATTCTAGTGAAAAGTGTAGTTTTTTAGGGTTCGTTTGCATATTTTACGATTGATTAAAAAAATCCCATTCGACAATAGAGACCTAGCTTAATAACTTAAAAACGCGACGCCGGGACAAGAAGGGGAACTTTTTAAGGGGCAAAATGGGGTTTAAGAAAACTGTAAAAATAGATCAGAAAAATAAAAGTGCAACACAATACGTGCGAAGGTGAAAAAGATGAAGCCCGAAGCTACGCATCTTGGTGTTTTGGGTTAGGACTAACATACACCATCATGCATTAGTTGCCCCACCCCATGGACATATTTGACTAAAAAATTTTTTTTTTGGTTTTTAAAAAAGTTAATAAAATTGTTTTTATGCTATTGTAAACCTTAGTAGTGTACTAATACATGTCATTTTTTCTACGACTTAATCACTGTAATCACGAAGGCTATGAACCAAACAAAATAAGCTATGTTCCCCTACTTTTTAAAAAAATAGTTGATTTATTAATTTTAATCAAAATCGTTTTTTATCAGTAAAGTACTAGTAGTCTACTTTTTGGCCCAATCATCAAATTAAAAGCTTATTTTCACGTTATAGAGTTCAGAAAATCAATGTTACAAAATATTTAGCTGTAAAAAAAAAAAACCTCTTGATATAACATTTTAATTAAATAAAAATACAAATTGTTCAGACTTATGAAGTGGCATTGTAAAAAAAAAAAACTTCTAATTTCCTACCACTTTTATTCTGAAGAATACTTGAGACATTAAAGAAATAGAGGAAAAGTTTTTTTTTTTTTTTTTTTTCTTTATAGTAAGAGAGAGTGGGGAGTGGGGTGTGGGTGGGTGACGGTTTGAATTCCCAAACAGAAGGGAAATTTCTTTCCTCGTTCTGATGTTCAATCGATATCCTGGAGGAAAAAAACCGCCTCCCTTTTCTATTTTTGTCCTTTACTATTTTTACTTTATTGACTATATATAGGGAAAATCATCTGATTGGGTAATCATTTGTTTTTGTTGATCTTTTGTTGATTCTATTCCCCCTTTGGTTGTTTTTAATGAAACGATGATTATTAATCCAATTTTGGCGGCGGGTTTCGCGCCTAGTCAGCGGCTCTTACTTTGTCATGTGCTGCAATTAGGGATGAAACGATACCACTGGGGTATCGATACTGATATCGGTCGCAAAGTATCGAGTACCTACTCGGTATCGATTGAAAAGTATCGAATCGTATCGGTCAATTTTTTCGTACAATTAAAGATAAGCAAAAACAGCAGTAAGTGCTGATATTATATTTATCGTTATAATAAAAAAAACAATAAGTATAGTAGCATATCGAATAGGGCAAAAAATCCCCCCCCCCCCCCCGAGAAGAAATTCAAAATGTTATAAAAACTAGTAATCTAAAGAAATTTTGATTTCCGGGCTTTAATTTCAATTGAATTTGTTGCCAATCAATTTAAATAAATACGAAATGGGTCTAAATGGCCATAGATGCCCACAAAGTCCTTAAATTAAAAAATAAATAAATAAAAAAAAACCGCCCCTCCCCCAGACAAACTTGCATTAATCCTGAGGGATTTGAAATCGAAAAAAAAGTACCAATACTTGTTCTTGATATCGTATCAAAAGGAAAATATCGATAACAATTAGTATCGAGTATTTCTTAATATCTTTACATTTAACAGTAAAACCAAGAGATGCAGTATAAAATATAAATTCTTTCCATTTTATATTTATTTTTATTAATTAAGAAAAAAAAGGATTGATTCTATATTTCATAAAAATAATTTAAAATACAAATTAGATAAAAAAAATTAAAGATGAGTTGACTTCTTTTTGTCTCGGACTGTCCCAAGCCAAGCGAGGGAAACGCCACTTGGATCAACCAACAAATCCCTCTTTGTTATTTCTGTTTAATTAATCAAAACGTGGGTTTACCTGGTGATATCGAGGATGGAAAGACAGGAGCAGGCATGGAGCAATAAGGTGATGTGTCGGTAGCGTGGATTGTTGAGGAAGGACGCATTATTTGATGAGATAAGAACATAGATAATATAGATTGGAAAGCCTGTCAAACATGTCAAACGTTTGTTCTTCAGTCGGCCAGGTGGCGTTCGAAGCGTTGCTCCGCTCAGGCTCCGCCCATCAATATGCTCTCCCAAATCATTCTATACCAAAATATTACATATATATATATATTTTTTTTTTTTTTTAATAAAAATTATTGTTTAATAAAGTCGAGTATATATAGAAGCATAGGGTATTAAAAAAAAAAAGAAAAAAATATAATTTCAGAGTAGAGATTTTAATTTTTTTCTCATTATAATTCACATTTATCTGCATAAATAACTATAAGATACATTGCTATCATTCAAAGCTATATTCAAAAAAATATTTCCAAACAGATTAAAAAAATTGGTTAACAAATAATATGAATGAAATTTATAATTTATACATATTGCACGTGCTTTGTGAACTTGTAGATTCTCAAATTTGTTTTTCTTTTATTAAACATCTTTAAAGATATTTTATTATTATTATTGTTTTTATTAATTTTAATTTATTTTATTTAGAAAAAAAATGGTTTATAAATATTGTATATGCCATGATACAGGAAAGGAAACTAGATTGCAAAGTTTTCTGGTTCGCCAAAGGTGTTTATTAAAGCTTTTGTGGTTTGTATTATTATGGCAGTTTTAATTATAAACCATATTTGTACAAATTATTTATTAAAAATAATATATACAAATGGGTCTATAATTAAAAACTGTCATAATAATAATAATACAATCCACAAAAGCTTTAATAAACACCTTTGGCGAACCAGAAAAACTTTGCAATCTAGTTTCCTTTCCTGTATCATGGCATATACAATATTTATAAACCATTTTTTTTCTAAATAAAATAAAATAAAAACAATAATAATAATAAAATATCTTTAAAGATGTTTAATAAAAGAAAAACAAATTTGAGAATCTACAAGTTCACAAAGCACGTGCAATATGTATGGAACATGGAATGGAAAATGATCTATGCAGCGTATGCAGCTATGGTTGGGATCAGGGAATGCATCAGGGATGCATATTGCTTTCCAAACGAAGGGAAGGGGCTTTGGTGGGCGGAGTCAAGGCGCGACGCTAGCGACAGAGGCGGACTGGTGGAACAACTTTTCAGCTGTCAAATCCTGTGAGTTACAACCCCATGGATAAGAATGAATAGATGTAACGGAATCTCAAGCTTGAGGCCATAGATAATATAGATTGGAAAGCCTGTCAAACATGTCAAACGTTTGTTCTTCAGTCGGCCAGGTGGCGTTCGAAGCGTTGCTCCGCTCAGGCTCCGCCCACCAATATGCTCTCCCAAATCATTCTATACCAAAATATAACTTATATATATATATTTATTTATTTTTTTTTATTTTAATAAAAATTATTGTTTAATAAAGTCGAATATATATAGAAGCATAGGGTATTAAAAAAAAAAGAAAAAAATATAATTTCAGAGTAGAGATTTTAATTTTTTCTCATTATAATTCACATTTATCTACATAAATAACTATAAGATACATTGCTATCATTCAAAGCTATATTCAAAAAAATATTTCCAAACAGATTAAAAAAAAGTTGGTTAACAAATAACATGAATGAAATTTATAATTTATACATATTACACGTGCTTTGTGAACTTGTAGATTCTCAAATTTGTTTTTCTTTTATTAAACATCTTTAAAGATATTTTATTATTATTATTGTTTTTATTAATTTTAATTTATTTTATTTAGAAAAAAAAATGGTTTATAAATATTGTATATGCCATGATAGGAAACTAGATTGCAGTTTTTCTGGTTCGCCAAAGGTGTTTATTAAAGCTTTTGTGGATTGTATTATTATTATTATGACAGTTTTTAATTATAGACCCATTTGTATATATTATTTTTAATAAATAATTTGTACAAATATGGTTTATAAATAAAAACTGCCATAATAATACAAACCACAAAAGCTTTAATAAACACCTTTGGCGAACCAGAAAAACGATGCAATCTAATTTCCTTTCCTGTATCATGGCATATACAATATTAATAAACCATTTTTTTTCTAAATAAAATAAATTAAAATTAATAAAAACAATCATAATAATAAAATATCTTTAAAGATGTTTAATAAAAGAAAAACAAATTTGAGAATCTACAAGTTCACAAAGCACGTGCAATATGTATGGAACATGGAATGGAAAATGATCTATGCAGCTATGGTTGGCAGGGATGCATATTGCTTTTCAAACGAAGGGAAGGGGCTTTGGTGGGCGGAGTCAAGGTGCGACGCTAGCGACAGAGGCGGACTGGAGGAACAACTTTTCAGCTGTCAAATCCTGTGAGTTACAACCCCATGCTTGAGGCTTACTGAGGCTGCGACGACAGCGCTCCCGCCGCCGCCGTCGTCGTCTTCGTCTCACAACCGAACAAAGCCGAACTCTCCCGAAGTGCAAGTGTATGTGTAATTGAAATAAACCGGTTTGATTGTTGGATCTATTTTTAATTTCAATAATGAAAATAATATAAAAGAGAAAGATAATTTTTTTAAATAAAATAAATTGAATACGTATTACATTTTTAATATTTTAAATGAAAAATAAATAAATAAAAATAATAAAATTTTTAAATATATAAAAAAAAAAAAAAAGATTTTATTTTATCTATAAAAAATGATATCTCTCTTATAAGCTTAATTCTCGACACAAAAAATCTGATGTGACAAGGTAAGTGAAAATTGTTTGCTGTGAGAGTCACACCAGATTTTTTTGAATAGAAAATGAAAGGAATCTCCGTTTCTTCAAATATTAGAGCTTTAACTCGGACAATTTCCTTAATTTATGCAACTCGAGTACCAATTGAATTAATTAATGTTAACATCTCTGATCTGATTTATTATTTTTTCCCTAAATTTTACTTTTGTTTTTATTACAAAGAGAGATAATATTTAATATTCACAAAATGGTTGATTTGTTTTATCATTTTGATAATAAAAAAATCTCTTCCCCCCCCCTCCCGACTTTTATAGTTAGTTTTTAAATTAGATTCGCTCATTGGCATTGGCAAAATGGAAGTTCCGTTTTGTCACGCGATCAACACGCTCTACTCTGCTCTCACCCCCTTAGCAGCAATTTATAGGCTACTCTAAGCCATCAGATAACATTTTCATAATCAGCCCGTTAAAAGTCACCAAGCATATATTGTAATAAAATTAGAACCATTAAAATGAGAGTGCTCGCCTCATCCATACTACTATTTAAAAATGCCTTTATGAGAATACAATTTTCTATTTCAAAAATGATCGTCTTTAAACTAAAGGTAAGAATTCCAACCTTTAAACTATCAAGAAGTTTTCGTATTGAATAATTTAGTGTCTTTATATCAACAAGAGAAACAGCTTAAGGGGGAACGGGAGCGAAGGTGTTACGCATGTTTTTCCCGATAAGATGGCGTATTGTGTCATAAAAAAGTATGCCCAAAAAATCAAGTAATTTAAAAATTTGCCAAGAGATGTCAGAATGCTAGCTAATAATATTTAATGCATTTGGTTGATTTTCATTGATCTTTTAACGATAAATACTTTATAAATGTTATTATATATTATGTATCTTTTATAAAAGCATAAAAATATATAAATATAGGCTATTACGGGATCGGCTGTTAGATTAGCCTGCCATCTATTGCAAGAATGCTGAACTAATTTGACAGATGATTTTTAAATAAATCATCTAAGCTTATTTTTAAAATTTCTTAATTAATATGTGATTAATAATAACAATAAATTCATTTTTCAATTTAAAAAAAAATTCAAGATTATTGGGACAGATTGTTTTTTTGTATTTGCTTGATAACAAAAAAATTAATTACGATAATTAATTAATAAGTCATTATAAAAATTATAGCTCGATGTCCCAATAATCTCTTTAGAATTTAATTTAAATTTATTTAAAAAAAAAGAACCCATTGAAAAATTCCTTATAATAGTCTAGTTTTTTTTTTAAAGTACGTTTAGACGTCGCTCCTGAACTCCCTTAACATAAAAATGCATTAATTTAAATCTATTAAATTCCAATACGTATAAACCATTATTATTAATTATTATAGATATTTATTCGACAAAGTGAAGAAATGAGGTTATGTTATTTATAACTTATAAATACAAAAATATTTGCCATTATGATCGAAATTGAGATAAGACCGCCATCTTGTAGGAAAAAAGAGGATCTACCTCTTTATTTAAATCACATCATTATTACTCAGTGCACTATTTTTTGTATAAAACAAGAAAAAAGTCATTGGGTTTTGTTTACAACTGTGAAAAAAAAAATTTTTTTAGAATAATCACATTAAATAAAAGATCTTTTAAAAAAATTCGCTCTATATCTTATAGATAATTAAATTAGTAATCATTGTGTTAAAAAATGATTAATTTTTTGCCTTTAATTAATTAGCTGGAATCTTTCAAATGAAATGGAGCAAATCCCTTGTTTCCCTATGGGAAGAACTAACGCCATCTCTTGCCGCCTAGAGAAACCAGCTTCTCAATCGGCTAATAACGGTTTTTCGAGACGCGCGCACCTTAAAGGAGTCTTTTGATAACTGATCGTTAAATTTAAGCATTTGCAGCAAAAGACCCAGTAAATTTAAAGGGCCGATAACTAAAGAAACTTTAGCTGTAGAGCTGTTTTCTAGCCATCCAATGTCAGAATTATTAATTGGATTTTAAAGGTTGATTCTAACATTATGTTAGGGATAAAATGCTATTATAAACTTTTAACTAGGGTGTTATTCATTCAGAAATGAAATGTCACTAAAGGCTTTTTATTAATACGTTTATGACATATTATTATGGTATTTTAATTCTAATAAAGTTCAAATGAATTAGTATATGGTAATGGGGAAAATTCAACTAACAACGATTTGTTTGAATCTAATGGAAAAAAGCAAGATTCAATTTTTTTTTTTTTTTAATCATAGAAACTCTCATTGTTATTGTGTAATCAATCATGAAAATATTCAATACTTAAAAAATCTGGTGTGATAGTCTCACTTGGTAAGAGAAAGATTTTTTTTTTGTCGATATATATTTTTCGACAGTGTCTATTAGGAGTGACGTCTAAACGTACTTAAAAAAAAAAACTAGACTATTATAAGAAATTTTTCAATGCGGTTTTTTTAAAATGAATTAAATTCATCAGAGATTATTGGGACATCGAGTTATAATTTTTTTAATGACTTATTAAAAAAATTAAGGAAATTAATTTTTTTGTTATCAAGCAAATACAAAAAAAAACAATCAGTCCCAATAATCTTTAATTTTTTTTTAAATTTAAAAATGAATTTATTGTTATTATTAATCACATATTAATTAAGAAATTTTTAAAATAAGCTTAGATGATTTATTTAAAAAATCAACTGTCAAATTAGTTCAGCATTCTTGCAATAGATGGCAGGCTAGTCTAACAGACGATCCCCTAATAGTCTATATTTATATATTTTTTGCTTTTATTAAAAGATACGTAATATATAATAACATTTATAAAGTATTTATTGTTAAAAGATCAATGAAAATCAAACTAAATATTATTAGCTACCATTCTGACATCTCTTGGCAAATTTTTGAATTGGCATTCTCAAAAAAATATTGTTTCAAGAAGCCAAAATTCTTGGCTCATTTTGAAGAACGAATACTCTCATTTCATACAGCGTTTTGATTGATTCAAGCACTTTATTTTTTTGAGTATACTTGTCATGGCACACAACGCCATCTTATCGGGAAAAACATGCGTAACACCTTCCTCCCGTTTCCCCTTAATATTAACGCTTAAAACGGATGCTGGCTCCTTAGCAATGAATACACTCCCCGATAAATGGCTAAATCAGGCTTTTGGTACATGAGTCCTTACGGTACATTGTGAGTGCAATTAGACACTTGGTCAGGCCAACAAACAGGAAAAGAAGTAAATGTAAGGTTTTCCTCAATCTTTAATAATTAAATAATAAATTTTTACTTTCTCTTACCCTATAGTCTATATGAAATATATAGAGAAAGTATTGCGATCATGTCAAAAATTCGATGTCGAGATTTTGATGGATATACATGTTTTGAGGTCCCCTGAGTCCAAAAAAGTGGGTCCCGCAAATTGGTCTGTGTGTATGTATGTATGTATGTGTGTGTGTGTGTCTGTGTGTGTGGACAGATTTTTAGCATGAAGGAATTGAGCTACCGGATTGAAATTTTATATTTAACTTAGGTACCTTTGAAGAATCTCAAAATAAGCTTTTGAACAAAATCGGCCAAAAAGTACTAGTACTTTACTGATGTACTTTTTCAGTTTTTTTCGATTTTCTCAAAATTCCCTCCAAGGATTTTTTTTAAAATTCATAAATCAATTATTTTTTAGATGCTCTTTAAAATGTATATTCTCATTTTGCCGTTGAAATCTTCTGAAGACCACTTTACTCTTGTTCTTCATAGGAAAGATAGAAATGGTTGCCATGGTAACGGAATTTAAATCTTTTTCTTTTTATTAGATTAAAAATCAATTATTATTTAAATTCCCATTTATTTTTATTTTATTTGTGTCTTTAATTGTTTCAAAGAAAACATATATGTCTCTCTCTCACTTGCAAACATTATCGTCTCTCTCTACTCTTTTTAAATTCCCTTTCCACCTCATCTTCGCATAGGAACAATGTTAATTTCCTATAGGGATTTGTATGTTAATTTCGATTCAAAAGGGGGTCCCCTTTGGAACTTTTTAGGCATTTAAAATTTTTTTTTCCAATTCTTATGAAATTTTGTATTTATTTACGATTCTCTATTGTGTATAAAATGTCCAAATATGAGATTAAAATTTTGAAAAATAACCATAGTTTATTTGAAGCAGTCAACATTTAAAATGCAAGTTTGAAACTAAGGTGCTATGGGAAACTAAATATATCTCGACACAAAAAATCTGGTGTGACCAGCACGGAGCACAACTTTCTCTTACCGAAGGGTAAGAGAAAGTTGTGTGCTGTGCGCCAGTCACACCAGATTTTTTTCCTTTTATTCCCCCCCCCCCCCCCCCGTCATAAATAGCGCTTGTTAGAAAATAATTATGTGAAAATGAATAAATAAATAATCAATAAATAAATTTTTTCCTTTGTATAGTTAGCCAACTCATGTCAACCTTTATTGATTTATTTAAAAAATAGGACGAGAAATGACAAGAAAAGAAAAGAAAATTTTGACTTTCCTCAATTCCCTTTGGAATAGTTTTTTGAATAGACACCCAGCGTTATTTTTATAGTCAGGCCAATTAAAGAAAGCATGCTAATGAAAGATGAACATTTTATTAGAAGAATTTCACAGAAATAAAAGAGCCGAAATATTACAAAGATGTTGTTGAAATATTGATAAAGAATTTTCATCACATTGTCTGGCATTCAAATTTCATTTCATCTTAATGGAAATGAATATTTAGAAGTTTCCACCAAGCCAAGAATGTTGTGGGCTATTTTGGATGGGTTTTCTCTCTTATCACCAGATGTGTCCTTGACACTAGTGGGGGGGGGGTACAATATCCCAATTTTGTAATTTTGATATCATCTATCATTAAATCGTTTTTACTTTCTCTTACCTCTATATATATATGTTAATATATATAGAGAGAGAAAGTATTGGATTCATGTCAAAAATTCGATGTCGAGATTTTGATGGATCTTCACGTTTTGAGGTCCCCTGAATCCAAAAAAGTGGTTTTCGCGACATGGTCTGTCTGTCTGTCTGTCTGTGAACAAAATATCTCAAGAACGAAAAGAGCTAGGAAGTTGAAATTTTATATTTAAGTTAGGCACCCCCATGGGACGTGACACGAAGCTTTTGACCAAAATCGACCAAAGAGTACTAGTACTAGTACTTTACTGATGCACTTTTTCAGTTTTTTTCGATTTTCTCTAAATTTGCTCCAACGATTTTTTTTTAAAATTCAAAAATCAATTATTTTTTAGATTCTCTATAAAATGTATATTCTCATTTTGTGATTGAAATCTTCTGAAGACCACTTTACTCTTGTACTCCATAGAAAAGATAGGAGAAATGGTTGCCATGGTTTCAAAATATAAATATTTTTCCATACTTATAAATTTTACATCTTGAATTCAATCGTACCCTATGGTCGGAAACTAAATACATGTCGACACAAAAAATCTGGTGTGACAAGCACAGTACACAATTTTCGATTACCGAAGGTAAGAGAAAGTTGTGTGCTGTGCGCCAGTCACACCAGATTTTTTAGAATAGAGTTGATAAAAATCGACAAGTGATTAGTTGTAATCACACAATCATAGACACGTATCTAAAATAAATAAATAAATCTTAAGTTTATATTTGGGTTCAGAGATATTAAAATAAGTCGTTCAATATATAAAAATTATAAGGCACCTAATTAGTTCATTTACAATCTACTCAGTCATTAGTGTGAACCCTGACACGTTGTGGTTACTCTGAGTAACTCTCATGGGAATGGTACTGAGGTGGGTTCCCGTTTCCTTCCTCAGGAAGAGGCATCTCAAATAGAGTTGGAACTGTGAGGATTGTGGATTGAATTATTATATGAAATAGTGTAATAGGGTTCTGCCCGTTAAATGAATAAATAAATAATTTATCGCCGTGAGGTGGATTTGAACTCTAGTTGTCTTCAACCGAGGATTATAAGCTTAACCGCTTTATCCCCTTGGCTAATCTCCCCCTCATTTACAATAAATAGACAAAAATAGTCCGCCAATGCACAAATACAAATTTCAAAATAGAGAAAAATTTTATTATATAGCCTAATAATTGCTGGGGTGTAATTCTCCGTTGCAATTTCTAGATGAAATTTTTCAGAGGATGTTAAAGAGAGTCCAAGAGGAATTTCTGAAATTTACCCATATAGTCCAGGAGATAAAATAGAGGGGACGCTGAAAATATTTAGAAATTAAAGAAACTTTTACAGGCCATTTGGGGGTACTCTAAGATGTCTGCCCTAAAATCCTCGACTTCGAGGAACCTGTGCTAACTCAGAGAGTGGGGGGGGGGGAAGACGTCAAAAATTTTATAATTTCCTAAACTAATGTTAAGCATATTTTGTGCTCCATGGTCCCATGCACAGTTGTAGAAAATTGCTAAAATTTGGCACATAAAACGAATGTCAAGTCCCAATTTTAACAGAGATACGAAAATTTGTCTAAATTTGACCGGCCGTTATCTCGGTTAAAATTAAAACTACATATTCGTTTTATATATCAAATTTTAGCAAGTCTAATGCTCTAACTACTTTGCATTGGACCATGGAACACAAAAATATGCTTAGTTTACAAAATATAAGCGAAAAACTGAAAAAAAAGTAAGTTTTTAAGATTTTTGCCCCCCTACTCGAGGACAATGACAA
This sequence comes from Euborellia annulipes, assembly GCA_023213315.1. Lineage (NCBI taxonomy): Eukaryota > Metazoa > Arthropoda > Insecta > Dermaptera > Anisolabididae > Euborellia > Euborellia annulipes. The sequence goes on from JAKCPI010020977.1 coordinate 44,073, forward strand.
TCTATATATATATATATAATTGCGGAGTGTCCATCTGTCTCGCTCTGTTTGACCAACTTCCCGTTGGAATTTTGAAACTAAATTTAGCAGTCTTATAGAAGAAGACGTTATGGAGAATCCAGGAAAAATACTCGGGTCCCCGAATTCTTATAACTTTTTGAGTTATTAATTTCTAAAATTAAGATTTCTCCCATAGGAAATATATACGAAAATATTTATCTATTCTTTGCATTTGTATATTCTATGAATGTAAATTAATCCTCAAGCAGGCACTGGATTTCCTAAAGTAAT
>JAKCPI010020978.1:0-23259 GCA_023213315.1 Euborellia annulipes
CAGTTGACATGAATGATAAAATATCTAAAAACCGCCCAAACGAACGTATCCTCTTTAAATAGTCGACTTGTCTCGTCGTTTGGAGGAATTTTCATTGGGAAATGTTGGGCATTAATTAAGGAGATGTTTAACATAGTAACTAACACCCGTATGAATATATCGTAGATATAGAGTGCAGTACATCCAGTAATGGTCGATCGATGATGCTTAAACGCATTTGATAACACTCTTATCAGCTCTTTTAATACAGATAAAATGTAGACACTTTTTCAATGTCACGTGACTAAAGATCACGGCTTCCAAGGGTTAGTTTTCATTAATTTTTACTTTCTCTTACCTCTATATATATGTTAATATATTACGACGACCCCATAGACATAAAGATGAAGAAAAAAATTGATAAATTCTGATAATATAATATATAACGATTCGATCATTCATTGGTCTTCTTCATGTAAATCTCTTGATTAAATTTAGACTGGTAACCGTAGGCACTAATTGAAACGTTGTAATATTTTAAAAGCAAGTAGCTTGTATAAAATTGTTTCAAAATTTAATTTATTTTAATAAATACTTAATACGTGTCATCATCAGAAGATTTTACATACTAAGCCAAATAACATTTTTTCTTGTGCCTTTTGAAGCTCTCTGAATTATTAATTGTGGAGTTTTATTTGGAGTATATACGGTTAATGTTAGTGGCTGACAAGGGGAGTGCATAGCCTTCCCGTCACCGATTTGAACGAAAATTTGTTTTTGTATAGTATAGTACTTAATGAAAAATAAGTTTTGTTAAAGCGAGAGAATGCACTTCTCAACTGTTCGTCTAAAAAAAATGTTAAAGATTTTGCCAGCACGCCTTAAGCTGTTGCTAACAATAACAATTCAAAAAGCCATTGTGTCTAGATTAGTAGCCTTAATTCTTTGTAAACATGAAATCCCGAGATCGAATCTCGACCTGTGGAACTATTTTTTTTTTTTTACTAATTTATATTTTTGGGATTTCTGAAATTTTTTTTTAATATTAATAAATAAATAAAACGTTGTTTTTTAATTATTGGCTTTTAATTTTCAACTCCATATATTTAAAGATATTTAATATTTAATGAATACATAACAATATAATAAAATTTTTAAATTTTTAAATAGTAGGCCTAATATATTTCTCGTATAGGCCTAATATCAAATATTTCCTTATATTATATTTTTGACTGAAAGCATTTGAATTTTCTTTAAATATATGGAACAATATGTTAAAAATTAAAAGCCAATAATTAAAAAAAAAAAAGTTTTATTTATTTATTAATATTAAGAAAATATTCTTAAAAATCAAAAAAAAATATAAATTACACAAAAAAAATAGTTACAGGGCGAGATTTCATGTTTACAAAGAATGAACGCTACCGTTCTACCCATCGAGGCTTTTTGAATTGTTATTGTTAGCAACGGCTTAAGTCATGCTGGCAAAATCTTTAACAATTTTTTTTTTTTATACGAATGGTTGAGTAGTGCGTTCTCTCGCTTTAACAGAATTTGTTTTTCATTAAGTAATACACATAAAAGAAATTTTCGTTCAAATCGGTGACATGAAGGCTATGCACTCTCCTTGTTAGTATGTAAAAACTTCTAACAATGACACGTTATGTGTTGAAATACGTATTATTTATTAAAATAAATTTAATTTTGAAACAATTTTACCAAGTGTTACAATTTACTTGCTTTAAAATCTCTTGATCTCCATTGTGACCTGAAGATGGCCCGGAATATTACCGAAACGTCGCTCCTGGTTTAAATCAATAGCTGCTCGCTTTAATAACTTCTTTATTTTTTAAAATGCTTTTATTTCCACCCCCGCCCCCCCCCCCTCACTCATCTTTATGTTCCACTCTGACCTCAGCATTAGAATAAAAAAAAAACATCTTTTTTCCTCTTTTATTTATTTATTTTCTCGAAAACCCATTTTAATCCCTTTTTTTTTTTGTTAGAATGCAAATGGATTTATCCTTTTTAGAAATAAATTTTAACTCAACCAAAAAAAAAAAAAAAAAAAAAAACAATTTTTTTCCTTCCATTATAATAAGGTCTAACATCATAATAAATTATCTAATTTTCGATTGCTTCAGGCTGACACTGAAAACGGACGTTAAGTTAAAAAAAAAAAAAACAGAACTTGATTTAAATACCCTGGAGGCTAAATGTTGTGACTAGGTTAGGTTAGGTTGAAGTGGCCGTTCCCAGAGAGGGAACACACTTAGGCCAATTAGGCCCTTTGTGATACCACGGTGGGGCTATTCCCCTACCTACCCTAAGAGGAGACTTCGGCAGGATGTTTGAATTATTTGCCGCAAGCCGGATTCGAACCCGAGTCGTGTTAAGACTTCGGACTCCGTAATCCTCAGCTTAGCCGGCTTAGCCATTGCCTCCTCAAATGTTGTGACTAGCTACGTAGCCTGCCTTTCGTTGTCACTTTCATAATTTGAAATTTTTAAATTATCTATATAAAAAAAACAATCTGTCCCAATAATCTTTAATTTTTTTTAAATTTAAAAATGAATTTATTGTTATTATTAATCACATATTAATTAAGAAATTTTTAAAATAAGCTTAGATGATTTATTTAAAAACCAACTGTCAAATTAGTTCAGCATTCTTGCAATAGATGGCAGGCTAGTCTAACAGCCGATTCCCTTTTAGCCTATATTTATATATTTTTACGCTTTTATATAATAACATTTATAAAGTATTTATTGTTAAAAGATCAATGAAAATCAACCAAATGCATTAAATATTATTAGCTACCATTCTGACATCTCTTGGCAAATTTTCGAATTAATTGATTTTTGGGACATACTTTTTATGACACACTACGGGAAAAACTTGCATAACGCCTTCGCTCCTATTTTTTTTATTAAATTTTTGTTTATTATAAAAAACACTAAGTAATATGTTTCAATATATTTATAAGTATTTCTTGACACTTTGCTAAAGAAAAAAAAATAATTCAAACTCCATAACCTGATTCATAAAAATGACTCATAAATAGATTCATTTTTTGAAATCAATTTTATTAATTAAAATTGTTTATCAAAGAGTAGATATATAGTTAGTTTTGTGACCATAAAAGGAATAATGTTTTGAATTTCGGTCAACCAACCTCTCACTAGTAATTAATTAGCAGAGCTAATGAATGGGCGTGGCTGTCGCCAAGCTAAAAGGGTGTCAGCCCCCCTCTTTTAGGTGGGCGGTCCCCCCCCCTTCCCCTTCCCATTCAACCTCCACACTACTCTCTCTAACTTTTATATAAACTCTCAGCCGATTTATTTTAACGATTAACTCACCAATTAAATGAATGTTTGATGCTTTATTTATTTTTATATTTCATTTCTACCGTTAATGTTTCTAAACTAAAGAAGGTAGAGATATGAGTGATATATCATTGAAAAGGACATAAATTTATGCGATCAACGATATATGAATAATTATTAACAAATGAATATTATACATCAGACCAGGAGCGTATATAGAAATTTTTTCGGGGGGGGGGGGGGGGGCCTGTTCTCAAAAATAACTCTGCGAAAAATTTTGTTTTTCGCGGAACCTAAAATTTTTCCCGGCAGTAAAAATATTTTACCTTTTTTTTTTTTGGGGAGGCTAAATTTTTCCCACCCAAAATTTTTTTCATGTGCCGTTCGCGGAACATTTCACTCTTTTGCGGAACCTGGGATTTTCGTGCTTCGGGGCAGAGCAAACATTTCGGGAGGGGCCGATACCCATTATTCTCTCTATATCCCTATAAGGCGGGGGGCCCCTCGCCCCCCCTTATATACGCCCCTGCATCAGACAACATCGCCAAAAATTTTGGCGCTAATTCTTTTGTCATTATTTTAATGAAAAACTTAAATTGTAGAAGAGAGCTAGACAAACAAAAATTGTTGTAATTATGCTCCATTAAATTGTGAATCTAGCCATATATAGATTATTAAATTAAATCCATATAAAAGGGCTGAAAAAATTAAAAATTTATAAAATTGGATGATTTTTGACTAATTTTGTCTTAAATATAGAATAATTTCAATACTAGAAAAAAATTTAGGAAACAAAAATTGGTGTGGTGTTTCTCTATCTCAAATAAATAATGAATCTAGCCATACGAGCAATGTTCGTTTCTCAGCAGATCAGTTCTTGAAAACGGCTCGAACGAGTTTTTTGAAATTTTAAATACTGGTATATACCAGTTCCAGCAACAATATGAAATTGCGCTAGGTCTCGTCTTTGTGAAACCTCGAGTACTACACTGTAAAAATTTTTTTGTAATTTTACAATTGTTTAGGAAGCATATTTTCTACACAAAAACATACTAAATCTTTGCAAAGCCATTTACAAATATGTATTGTAATTTTAGAATGACATTAGAAAATTAAGAGTGTAAATGTGTGCAGTGGCGGTCCCAGGATTTTATCAAAGGGGGGGGGGGGGGCCCAATTTTTTTTTTTTTTTTTTTTTTTTTTATTCATAAAGGCTCTTTTTCGGCAACGAAGGCCTTTTACACCTATTCTATAAATAAATTTCATCTGGATTGGTAGCCAAATGGTCCAAAATTTATGATGTATGGAAGGTGAAGAATAGGGTGGCGCAAAAATCCGACTAATTTTTTTTTCGATCTCGTATGACAATAAGCTTATTTTAGTTTATCATGTTTTAAGAGACCTCTCCAAAGATGAAGTCAAAAAAAATTTTTTTTTAAGGGTAGGCCTAGATCAAAATTTTAAAAAATTTCCAAATTCGTCAAAAATCGATTTTTTTTTTTCTTATTTTAATTTTTTTTTTCGTTATGGACGAATTTTTTTTAGTTTGTCTGCATTGCTTGCGATGTTTTTAAGCGACCTTTAAATATTCATATTAAAGATTTAATAAGTTCTTATTTTCTTTTAATTAGTAAGATACTAGCCGCGCCGCCCGCCTTCGGCGGGCTCCGCGTCTAGCCAGGGGGGCTACGCCCCCTGGACCCCCGCCAGCTGGCTCGGGCCCGCCTGCGGCGGACCCTCGCCTTTCTTAATTATGAGAAACGGGCTGGCGTCTAGACAGGGGGCTTCGCCCCCCTGGACCCCACCAGCTGGCTCGGGCCCGCCTGCGGCGGACCCTCGCCTTTCTTAATTATGAGAAACGGGCTGGCGTCTAGACAGGGGGGTTACGCCCCCCTGGACCCCCCATCAGCTGGCTCGGGCCCGCCTGCGGCGGACCCTCGCCTTTCTTAATTATGAGAAACGGGCTGGCGTCTAGACAGGGGGGTTACGCCCCCCTGGACCCCCCCATCAGCTGGCTCGGGCCCGCCTGCGGCGGACCCTCGCCTTTTCTTAATTATGAAAAGAAAATCTCTTAATACTAACAACTAAGTATTCCAGTTCAGTGCCTGCTTGAGGATTTGTTTACATTCAAAGAAAACACAACTGCAAAGAATACTTAAATATTTCTCTATACATTTCCTATGGGAGAAATCGTAACTTTAGCAATTAATAACTCAAAAAGTTATAGGAATTTCGGAACCCGAGTATTTTTCCGGGACTCTCCATAACGTCCTTTATAAGACTGCAAAATTTCGTTTCAAAATTCCAACGGGAAGTTGGTCAAACAGAGCGTGACAGACGGACGGACGGACAGACGGACACACCGCAATTATTATATATAGATAGATTTCAGTAAATATATTCATTCGTACCTTAATTTGCATATTAGCAAGTTATTAAAAAATTATATTTTCAGTATTGTTTTTTTTTTTTTTTTTTTTTTTTTTTTTTTTTTTTTTATTATTAAATCTTTAATATGAATATTTAAAGGTCGCTCGAAAACATCGAAAGCACTACCAAATAATAAAAAAAAAAAAAAAAATTTGAGCGACCTTTAAAAATTAATATTTTAACTAGGTAGAGCCTTGTTTAAAAAGGATGGAACTTTTTCAGCCAACGCTAAAAAAGACTGTTCATTAGCCAGTCAATATATCGTTTATGATGGCAAATTTGCGAGATATGTTTGTGCTTAAATATTTTAAATTGAAAATTTGTTATTTAAGCCATTTGGTATCCAAATGGCTTAAATAAAATCATCGCACTGCCTGGGATCACAGTGTAGAGAAATATTGAGCTAAAAAAAGTATATATATATATATATATATATATATATATATATCGTTGGCTTACAAGAAAACATGACAAAGTCAAAAATTGATCATTTATAAAAAAAAAATCTGGTGTGACTGGCGCACAGCACACAACTTTCTCTTACCTTCGGTAATCGAAAGTTGTGTTCTGTGCTTGTCACACCAGATTTTTGTGTCGACATGTATTTAGTTCCCGGCAGTAGGGAATATTTGAATTCAGATGTAAAATTTATAAGTATGGGAAAATATTTATATTTTGTTACCATGGCAACCATTTCTCCTATCTTTTCTATGAAGAACAAGAGTAAAGTGGTCTTCAAACAATTTTGAGGGCAAAACGAGAATATACATTTGAAAGAGCATCTAAAAAATAATTGATTTTTGAATTTTAATCAAAATCGTTAGAGCGAATTTTGAGAAAATCGAAAAAAACTGAAAAAGTACATCAGTAAAGTACTAGTACTCTTTGGCCGATTTTGATTAAAAGCTTATTTTTCCGGTCCCGGGGGGTGTTTAACTTATATATAAAATTTCAGCCTCATAGCTCAATTCCTTCATGCTTAAAAGTGAACACAGACACACACACACACCCACACACCCACCCACCCACACACCCACCCACCCACCCACAGACAGACCATGTCGCGAAAACCACTTTTTTGGATTCAGGGGACCTCAAAACGTGAAGATCCATCAAAATCTCGACATCGAATTTTTGACATGAAACCAATACTTTCTCTCTATATATATATTACATATATACATAGGTAAGAGAAAGTAAAAAGACCAAATTTACCGAAATATCATGAATAATATTCAAAATAAGGGTTAGATTACAATGATTTAATGAGGCCAGATCCTGACAGACGGATTCAGGGGATCTAGGGGGTATGGAAAATTTTTTGAAAATTAGGCATTGAAATTTGCGTTTTCAGCTATCCTGAGACGTGAAAAATTTATAATTTTTTTGTTTAGTTTTAAAATATTAAATAAAACTTTTGAATTTTTGTCTGTCCAATGGGGGGGGGGGGGAGGCCCGGGCCCCTCTGGTCCCCCCCTCTGGGACCGCTAGTGAATGTGTGGTAATTTTAGAATTCCCAAACTAATTTCGAAAAAATTACAATTTTTAACTAAAAATACTATACAATGTTTGTAAAATTACAATACATACTCTATTTTTCAAAGAAAATTGTAATTTTAAAATGTTTTTTTTTTTTTTTTTTTTTTGTTGTAAACATTTGTAAATTTAGTAGATAAATGCATAGTAGATATCATCTACAAGGGAAATTTGTAAATTTAGTATTCCAAAAGACACTAAAATTAAGATTTTTTTTTTACAGTGTAATGAGGTACTTTTTTTTTAATTGTCTCAAAAATTTACCCTATTACTTTCTTTTTTATTAATGAAAAGCATGATGAAGAAAGAAGAGCAGCTAGTATTTATTTCATTTATTTAAGGCCCATTAGGCTAACGTTTCCATATTTTATTTCAAATTTTAAGTTAAGCCTGGTTTTGTCTTTGGTGAACTTCGAGTACTACAGTAGTACTTCTAAATAAGTGTTTGGTAACCAAATGGCTTAAATAAAATCATCGGACTGCTTGGGGTCCGAACCCTTGACCCTTGGTATGCAACTACACCAAGCCCAAGGGCTTTTTGTCCCAAAATTTATCAAATCTCGGTGTTTTTGACGAGATAGCTATAAAATATTTTGACATATATGTTAATATATAAAGAAAGAAAGTATTGGATTCATGTCAACAATTCGATGTCGAGATTTTGACGGATATACACGTTTTGAAGTCCCCTGAATCCAAAAAAAGTGGTGACATGGTCTGTCTGTGAACAAAATATCTCAGGAACTAAAAGAGCTACGAGATTGAAATTTTATATTTAAGTTAGGCACCCTCCCAAGGGGTGAAAATAAGCTTTTGAACAAAATCGGCCAAAGAGTACTAGTACTTTACTGATGTACTTTTTTTAGTATTTTTCGATTTTCTCAAAATTCGCTGCAATGATTTTGTTTAAAATTCATAAATCAACTATTTTTTAGATGCTCTTTAAAAAGTATATCAGTGAAATTTTTCGTGAAAATCGTTTGAAGTACACTTTACTGATGAAGCATTCGTAGTATGAATCATCGCGTGGTCAAGTTTGAAACTAAAGTGCTAAGAGCAACTAAATATTAATATATCCCGACACAAAAAATCTGGTGTGACCAGTACGGAGCCATTCACACCAGATTTTTGACGTTAATTTTTACGTCTTAATTATTGAATAACTAGAATACACAAAAAGGTAAAATGTAGCGTTAATTTTTTTATTTAAACTTGTTTTACTGTTGATAAAATATTAGGTGTGTAAATAGTGAATGTCTCCATTTAAAAGGCTAGACATTATTCATTCATTCAAGGAAACCAAAATATTTTTGTTTATTTTATAATTTGTTTTCTCTATTCTATATGGCGATGCATTTAATTTGTTTTCTATTGCAATGTCATATTCTTTGGTCGATAAATCAAAAAATAATTGAAGGCTCATAATTTCTAGAGACAAAGAGGAATATATCAACAGGTTTTGAAAATATTATTACGACTATCAAACAAAATGAAAATAAATAAGCATAGCGAGAGAAATTGAAATAACGAATTCGTTTTTTTTTTTTTTTTTTTTTCACTCCCATTGTGGTTAATACAATATTCTATATATGGTCGGATTCTGAATTTAATTTAGAATCAATAATCAAGTCTTTATCCGGGGCGTTATTCGTTAAATAAGACAAAATTTAACGTTAAAAATTTCATAAATTTTTTTCATTTTTATTTTTTTCACTCCCTGTTATAAGACTTTTGATAATGTTCTATATGTGGTAGGATTTATATTTAAATAGAGAATAAATAGACAAAAATTCGAGTGTTTATACTTTCGAGTATTGGTGTTAATCGTAAAATAAAAAAAAATTTTAACGTTAAAATTCATTGAATTTTATATATTTTTATTTTTTAACCCCCTGTTATAAGACTTATTATAATGTTCTATATATCAATGGATGCAGAATTTATTGGAGAATAAATCTACCAACGTTCGTTTGATTGTCTTTACTAATATTGGAATTATTCATTAATTAAAACAAAATTTAACGTTAAAAATTTCATAAATTTTTTTCATTTTTATTTTTTTCACTCCCTGTTATAAGACTTTTGATAATGTTCTATATGTGGTAGGATTTATATTTAAATAGAGAATAAATAGACAAAAATTCGAGTGTTTATACTTTCGAGTATTGGTGTTAATCGTAAAATAAAAAAAAATTTTAACGTTAAAATTCATTGAATTTTATATATTTTTATTTTTTAACCCCCTGTTATAAGACTTATTATAATGTTCTATATATCAATGGATGCAGAATTTATTGGAGAATAAATCTACCAACGTTCGTTTGATTGTCTTTACTAATATTGGAATTATTCATTAATTAAAACAAAATTTAACGTTAAAAATTTCATAAATTTTTTTCATTTTTATTTTTTTCACTCCCTGTTATAAGACTTTTGATAATGTTCTATATGTGGTAGGATTTATATTTAAATAGAGAATAAATAGACAAAAATTTGAGTGTTTATTCTTTCGATTATTGGTGTAATCATTAAATAAAAGAAAATTATTAACGTTAAAAATCATGGAATTTTAAATGTTTTTATTTTTTAACCCCCTGTTATAAGACTTTTGATAATGTTCTATATATCTTTGGATGCAAAATTTAATGGAGAATAAATCTACCAACGTTCGTTTGATTGTCTTTACTAGTTTTGGAATTATTCATTAATTAAAACAAAATTAACGTTGAAAGTTTTATCAAGTTATTTCATTTTAAATTTTTTCACCCTTTGGGATAAAATTTATTTAAATATTCTATATATGGTTGGATTCAAAATTTAATAAAGAATTAATACCCAAAAATTCCTGTGTTTATCTTATCCGGTGTAGTTGTTATTCATTAAATAAGAAAAAAATTTAACGTTAACAATTTCATAAATTTATTTTGATTTTAATTTTTTTCACCCTCTGTGTTAAAACTTATTATAATGTTCATATGGTTGGATGGAGAATTTAATATAGAATCAATAAATTATGTTTGTGTTTGTTTATTCTTACAAGGTGTTAATCATTAAATAAAATTTAAAAAAAATATTAACGTTAAAAATCATCGAATTTTATTATTTTTATTTATTTTTTTAACCCCTGTAATAAGATTTATTATAATGTTCTATATATCAATGGATGCAGAATTTAATGAAAAATAATTCTACCAATATTCGTTCATCTTTGGGATTATTCAATAATTAAAACAAAAATTAACGTTAAAAATTTTCATAAATTTATTTTGATTATAATTTTTTCAACCCCTTCTACGCATTATAATTTCATCCTCTTTTTAAAACTACCAGAACTCTATTTCTATCTGTTTTTGTTTATGATCTATACAAGGATTTGTTTAACAATTTTCGAAACAAAATTTTGTCAACAATATGGGTTTTATAATTTATATTTGGACTCTGTTAGGCAATAGTGTGTCAAGCGCCAGGTACCGAGATTTGAGAAAATTAACATTAAAGTTTTTCTGATTTAAATTGTTTTGATTAGATTATATATCATTTTTTTTTTTTTTTTTTATCAATTGTGCAAGTAAATTCTGAAATTATGGCAGATATTCATAAATTATTTCTAAAAATACGACTTAGAGAATAAACAATAAAATATTATTGCAAAATTCTCCAAGTCCAATTATATTTGAAAAAATGCTTCAAAGTCCCTTGACACATGATTGCAAATTAATCTATGCACTATTTATATTAATAAAATAATTTTAGGTTTATAATTCAAAAATTAAAACGGAGATATTATTAAAGTTCTTTTAGTCCAGTCAAAATAGACTAAATTATGATTCCAGTTTGCATTAATTCCCAACAAGCTGGATTTTTGTGCAGGTCTTGAATACGTCATTACAAATGATATGTCAAAAGTCCCCATCGATCCCGCTTGTGCGTTGTTTTTTATTCGAGGTCAAAGGTCACAAATTTGCGTTTTTTGCGTATATCTCTGAAACAACGAGAGCTATCGAAAAATGGTTTAGACAAAGTTTGTAGATCGTAAAATTGTCTACAAAAAATATCTCAACACTTTTTCTTCTACGGTGCACTGTTCTCGAATTATGGCTATTTTTAACATAGAAAATACGAATAGACACTCATACGTGGCCAGTATGCATCATCGGGTTAACCATTTGAACACAAAATATTAGAACATAGTTTTATTTGCCCCATGCACACAAGTACGTGAAAAATATACAATTCTGAGTGAGTCATCGTCCGTCCCTAATTATATTGGGCGGTTGGCCTTGAGAAACATCTGCCTGCGACACTCCATTTTTCGGGTCGAAACCTATTTATACCTGCTTTCCGAAGGACATAGCTCTAGTAAATGCAGTCAGTTTTGAACGGTTTTTCGTAGTGAAAAGACGTGTTTGTGCATTATATTCTCTTTTAAACAGTGCCGTTACAAAATTTTGTAAAAATGTCAGAAGTTTGCTTTATTTGCAATGAATCGTCTTTTTGTTTCCAAAGAAATACTGTTTGTTCTGTGGCAATGAAGTCAGATATAAACGGCTGAAATGAAAAGCTCATGTGTATCTTAATGAAGAGTGACACAAGTCTTAGTTATGATGCTGCTCTTCCGGGAGTATGCTATACATCACTGTGGGTATCGTCTACAGATGTTTTTGATCCTTCATATATTTATCCTGAACCCATCGCTAGTCCTTCTTTTTCAGTACTCGAATCCATCACAGTGTTCAGCCCACGATCGCAACAACCATCAATTTCACCTTCAGTCAAAGATTCATTGCAAATAAAGCAAACTTCTGACATTTTTACAAAATTTTGTAACGGCACTGTTTAAAAAGAGAATATAATGTACGAAACACGTCTTTTCACCGTACGTAAAACCGTTCAAAACTGACTGCATTTACTAGAGCTTGGTCCTTCGAAAGCAGGTATAAATAGGTTTCGACCCGAAAAATGGAGTGTTTCGCAGGCAGATGTTTCTCGAAGGCCAACCGCCCAAGGTATCATTAGGACGGAATGATGACTCACTCAGAATTGTATATTTTTCACGTACTTGTGTGCATGGGGCAAATAAAACTATGTTCTAATATTTTGTGTTCAAATGGTTAACCCGATGATGCATACTGGCCACGTATGAGTTGTCTTTCGTATTTTCTATGTTAAAAATAGCCATAATTCGAGAACAGTGCACCGTAGAAGAAAAAGTGTTGAGATATTTTTTGTAGACAATTTTACGATCTACAAACCTTTGTCTAAACCATTTTTCGATAGCTCTCGTTGTTTCCCAGAGATATACGCAAAAAACGCAAATTTGTGACCTTTGACCTCGAATAAAAAACAACGCACAAGCGGGATCGATGGGGACTTTTGACATACCTTCATTTGTAATGACGTATTCAAGACCTGCACAAAAATCCAGCTTGTTGGGAATTAATGCAAACTGGAATCATAATTTAGTCTATTTTGACTGGACTAAAAGAACTTTAATAATATCTCCGTTTTAATTTTTGAATTATAAACCTAAAATTATTTTATTAATATAAATAGTGCATAGATTAATTTGCAATCATGTGTCAAGGGACTTTGAAGCATTTTTCAAATATAATTGGACTTGGAGAATTTTGCAATAATATTTTATTGTTTATTCTCTAAGTCGTATTTTTAGAAATAATTTATGAATATCTGCCATAATTTCAGAATTTACTTGCACAATTGATAAAAAAAAAAAAAAAATGATATATAATCTAATCAAAACAATTTAAATCAGAAAAACTTTAATGTTAATTTTCTCAAATCTCGGTACCTGGCGCTTGACACACTATTGCCTAACAGAGTCCAAATATAAATTATAAAACCCATATTGTTGACAAAATTTTGTTTCGAAAATTGTTAAACAAATCCTTGTATAGATCATAAACAAAAACAGATAGAAATAGAGTTCTGGTAGTTTTAAAAAGAGGATGAAATTATAATGCGTAGAAGGGGTTGAAAAAAATTATAATCAAAATAAATTTATGAAAATTTTTAACGTTAATTTTTGTTTTAATTATTGAATAATCCCAAAGATGAACGAATATTGGTAGAATTATTTTTCATTAAATTCTGCATCCATTGATATATAGAACATTATAATAAATCTTATTACAGGGGTTAAAAAAATAAATAAAAATAATAAAATTCGATGATTTTTAACGTTAATATTTTTTTTTAAATTTTATTTAATGATTAACACCTTGTAAGAATAAACAAACACAAACATAATTTATTGATTCTATATTAAATTCTCCATCCAACCATATAGAACATTATAATAAGTTTTAACACAGAGGGTGAAAAAAATTAAAATCAAAATAAATTTATGAAATTGTTAACGTTAAATTTTTTTCTTATTTAATGAATAACAACTACACCGGATAAGATAAACACAGGAATTTTTGGGTATTAATTCTTTATTAAATTTTGAATCCAACCATATATAGAATATTTAAATAAATTTTATCCCAAAGGGTGAAAAAATTTAAAATGAAATAACTTGATAAAACTTTCAACGTTAATTTTGTTTTAATTAATGAATAATTCCAAAACTAGTAAAGACAATCAAACGAACGTTGGTAGATTTATTCTCCATTAAATTTTGCATCCAAAGATATATAGAACATTATCAAAAGTCTTATAACAGGGGGTTAAAAAATAAAAACATTTAAAATTCCATGATTTTTAACGTTAATAATTTTCTTTTATTTAATGATTACACCAATAATCGAAAGAATAAACACTCAAATTTTTGTCTATTTATTCTCTATTTAAATATAAATCCTACCACATATAGAACATTATCAAAAGTCTTATAACAGGGAGTGAAAAAAATAAAAATGAAAAAAATTTATGAAATTTTTAACGTTAAATTTTGTTTTAACTAATGAATAATTCCAATATTAGTAAAGACAATCAAACGAATCGTTGGTAGATTTATTCTCCAATAAATTCTGCATCCATTGATATATAGAACATTATAATAAGTCTTATAACAGGGGGTTAAAAAATAAAAATATATAAAATTCAATGAATTTTAACGTTAAAATTTTTTTTTATTTTACGATTAACACCAATACTCGAAAGTATAAACACTCGAATTTTTGTCTATTTATTCTCTATTTAAATATAAATCCTACCACATATAGAACATTATCAAAAGTCTTATAACAGGGAGTGAAAAAATAAAAATGAAAAAAATTTATGAAATTTTTAACGTTAAATTTTTGTCTTATTTAACGAATAACGCCCCGGATAAAGACTTGATTATTGATTCTAAATTAAATTCAGAATCCGACCATATATAGAATATTGTATTAACCACAATGGGAGTGAAAAAAAAAAAAAAAACGAATTCGTTATTTCAATTTCTCTCGCTATGCTTATTTATTTTCATTTTGTTTGATAGTCGTAATAATATTTTCAAAACCTGTTGATATATTCCTCTTTGTCTCTAGAAATTATGAGCCTTCAATTATTTTTTGATTTATCGACCAAAGAATATGACATTGCAATAGAAAACAAATTAAATGCATCGCCATATAGAATAGAGAAAACAAATTATAAAATAAACAAAAAATATTTTGGTTTCCTTGAATGAATGAATAATGTCTAGCCTTTTAAATGGAGACATTCACTATTTACACACCTAATATTTTATCAACAGTAAAACAAGTTTAAATAAAAAAATTAACGCTACATTTTACCTTTTTGTGTATTCTAGTTATTCAATAATTAAGACGTGGAAATTAACGTCAAAAATCTGGTGTGAATGGCTCCGTACTGGTCACACCAGATTTTTTGTGTCGGGATATATTAATATTTAGTTGCTCTTAGCACTTTAGTTTCAAACTTGACCACGCGATGATTCATACTACGAATGCTTCATCAGTAAAGTGTACTTCAAACGATTTTCACGAAAAATTTCACTGATATACTTTTTAAAGAGCATCTAAAAAATAGTTGATTTATGAATTTTAAACAAAATCATTGCAGCGAATTTTGAGAAAATCGAAAAATACTAAAAAAAGTACATCAGTAAAGTACTAGTACTCTTTGGCCGATTTTGTTCAAAAGCTTATTTTCACCCCTTGGGAGGGTGCCTAACTTAAATATAAAATTTCAATCTCGTAGCTCTTTTAGTTCCTGAGATATTTTGTTCACAGACAGACCATGTCACCACTTTTTTTGGATTCAGGGGACTTCAAAACGTGTATATCCGTCAAAATCTCGACATCGAATTGTTGACATGAATCCAATACTTTCTTTCTTTATATATTAACATATATGTCAAAATATTTTATAGCTATCTCGTCAAAAACACCGAGATTTGATAAATTTTGGGACAAAAAGCCCTTGGGCTTGGTGTAGTTGCATACCAAGGGTCAAGGGTTCGGACCCCAAGCAGTCCGATGATTTTATTTAAGCCATTTGGTTACCAAACACTTATTTAGAAGTACTACTGTAGTACTCGAAGTTCACCAAAGACAAAACCAGGCTTAACTTAAAATTTGAAATAAAATATGGAAACGTTAGCCTAATGGGCCTTAAATAAATGAAATAAATACTAGCTGCTCTTCTTTCTTCATCATGCTTTTCATTAATAAAAAAGAAAGTAATAGGGTAAATTTTTGAGACAATTAAAAAAAAGTACCTCATTACACTGTAAAAAAAAAATCTTAATTTTAGTGTCTTTTGGAATACTAAATTTACAAATTTCCCTTGTAGATGATATCTACTATGCATTTATCTACTAAATTTACAAATGTTTACAACAAAAAAAAAAAAAAACATTTTAAAATTACAATTTTCTTTGAAAAATAGAGTATGTATTGTAATTTTACAAACATTGTATAGTATTTTTAGTTAAAAATTGTAATTTTTTCGAAATTAGTTTGGGAATTCTAAAATTACCACACATTCACTAGCGGTCCCAGAGGGGGGACCAGAGGGGCCCGGGCCCCCCCCCCCCCCCCATTGGACAGACAAAAATTCAAAAGTTTTATTTAATATTTTAAAACTAAACAAAAAAATTATAAATTTTTCACGTCTCAGGATAGCTGAAAACGCAAATTTCAATGCCTAATTTTCAAAAAATTTTCCATACCCCCTAGATCCCCTGAATCCGTCTGTCAGGATCTGGCCTCATTAAATCATTGTAATCTAACCCTTATTTTGAATATTATTCATGATATTTCGGTAAATTTGGTCTTTTTTTTTTATAAATGATCAATTTTTGACTTTGTCATGTTTTCTTGTAAGCCAACGATATATATATATATATATATACTTTTTTAGCTCAATATTTCTCTACACTGTGATCCCAGGCAGTGCGATGATTTTATTTAAGCCATTTGGATACCAAATGGCTTAAATAACAAATTTTCAATTTAAAATATTTAAGCACAAACATATCTCGCAAATTTGCCATCATAAACGATATATTGACTGGCTAATGAACAGTCTTTTTTAGCGTTGGCTGAAAAAGTTCCATCCTTTTTAAACAAGGCTCTACCTAGTTAAAATATTAATTTTTAAAGGTCGCTCAAATTTTTTTTTTTTTTTTATTATTTGGTAGTGCTTTCGATGTTTTCGAGCGACCTTTAAATATTCATATTAAAGATTTAATAATAAAAAAAAAAAAAAAAAAAAAAAAAAAAAAACAATACTGAAAATATAATTTTTTAATAACTTGCTAATATGCAAATTAAGGTACGAATGAATATATTTACTGAAATCTATCTATATATAATAATTGCGGTGTGTCCGTCTGTCCGTCCGTCCGTCTGTCACGCTCTGTTTGACCAACTTCCCGTTGGAATTTTGAAACGAAATTTTGCAGTCTTATAAAGGACGTTATGGAGAGTCCCGGAAAAATACTCGGGTTCCGAAATTCCTATAACTTTTTGAGTTATTAATTGCTAAAGTTACGATTTCTCCCATAGGAAATGTATAGAGAAATATTTAAGTATTCTTTGCAGTTGTGTTTTCTTTGAATGTAAACAAATCCTCAAGCAGGCACTGAACTGGAATACTTAGTTGTTAGTATTAAGAGATTTTCTTTTCATAATTAAGAAAAGGCGAGGGTCCGCCGCAGGCGGGCCCGAGCCAGCTGATGGGGGGTCCAGGGGGCGTAACCCCCCTGTCTAGACGCCAGCCCGTTTCTCATAATTAAGAAAGGCGAGGGTCCGCCGCAGGCGGGCCCGAGCCAGCTGATGGGGGGGTCCAGGGGGGCGTAACCCCCTGTCTAGACGCCAGCCCGTTTCTCATAATTAAGAAAGGCGAGGGTCCGCCGCAGGCGGGCCGAGCCAGCTGGTGGGGGGTCCAGGGGGGCGAAGCCCCTGTCTAGACGCCAGCCCGTTTCTCATAATTAAGAAAGGCGAGGGTCCGCCGCAGGCGGGCCCGAGCCAGCTGGCGGGGTCCAGGGGGGGCGTAGCCCCCCTGGCTAGACGCGGAGCCCGCCGAAGGCGGGCGGCGCGGCTAGTATCTTACTAATTAAAAGAAAATAAGAACTTATTAAATCTTTAATATGAATATTTAAAGGTCGCTTAAAAACATCGCAAGCAATGCAGACAAACTAAAAAAAAAATTCGTCCATAACGAAAAAAAAAATTAAAATAAGAAAAAAAAAAATCGATTTTTGACGAATTTGGAAATTTTTAAAATTTTGATCTAGGCCTACCCTTAAAAAAAATTTTTTTTGACTTCATCTTTGGAGAGGTCTCTTAAAACATGATAAACTAAAATAAGCTTATTGTCATACGAGATCGAAAAAAAAATTAGTCGGATTTTTGCGCCACCCTATTCTTCACCTTCCATACATCATAAATTTTGGACCATTTGGCTACCAATCCAGATGAAATTTATTTATAGAATAGGTGTAAAAGGCCTTCGTTGCCGAAAAAGAGCCTTTATGAATAAAAAAAAAAAAAAAAAAAAAAAAAAAATTGGGCCCCCCCCCCTTTGATAAAATCCTGGGACCGCCACTGCACACATTTACACTCTTAATTTTCTAATGTCATTCTAAAATTACAATACATATTTGTAAATGGCTTTGCAAAGATTTAGTATGTTTTTGTGTAGAAAATATGCTTCCTAAACAATTGTAAAATTACAAAAAAATTTTTACAGTGTAGTACTCGAGGTTTCACAAAGACGAGACCTAGCGCAATTTCATATTGTTGCTGGAACTGGTATATACCAGTATTTAAAATTTCAAAAAACTCGTTCGAGCCGTTTTCAAGAACTGATCTGCTGAGAAACGAACATTGCTCGTATGGCTAGATTCATTATTTATTTGAGATAGAGAAACACCACACCAATTTTTGTTTCCTAAATTTTTTTCTAGTATTGAAATTATTCTATATTTAAGACAAAAATTAGTCAAAAATCATCCAATTTTATAAATTTTTAATTTTTTCAGCCCTTTTATATGGATTTAATTTAATAATCTATATATGGCTAGATTCACAATTTAATGGAGCATAATTACAACAATTTTTGTTTGTCTAGCTCTCTTCTACAATTTAAGTTTTTCATTAAAATAATGACAAAAGAATTAGCGCCAAAATTTTTGGCGATGTTGTCTGATGCAGGGGCGTATATAAGGGGGGGGGGGCGAGGGGCCCCCCGCCTTATAGGGATATAGAGAGAATAATGGGTATCGGCCCCTCCCGAAATGTTTGCTCTGCCCCGAAGCACGAAAATCCCAGGTTCCGCAAAAAGAGTGAAATGTTCCGCGAACGGCACATGAAAAAAATTTTGGGTGGGAAAAATTTAGCCTCCCCAAAAAAAAAGGTAAAATATTTTTACTGCCGGGAAAAATTTTAGGTTCCGCGAAAAACAAAATTTTTCGCAGAGTTATTTTTGAGAACAGGCCCCCCCCCCCCCCCCCCGAAAAAATTTCTATATACGCTCCTGGTCTGATGTATAATATTCATTTGTTAATAATTATTCATATATCGTTGATCGCATAAATTTATGTCCTTTTCAATGATATATCACTCATATCTCTACCTTCTTTAGTTTAGAAACATTAACGGTAGAAATGAAATATAAAAATAAATAAAGCATCAAACATTCATTTAATTGGTGAGTTAATCGTTAAAATAAATCGGCTGAGAGTTTATATAAAAGTTAGAGAGAGTAGTGTGGAGGTTGAATGGGAAGGGGAAGGGGGGGGGACCGCCCACCTAAAAGAGGGGGGCTGACACCCTTTTAGCTTGGCGACAGCCACGCCCATTCATTAGCTCTGCTAATTAATTACTAGTGAGAGGTTGGTTGACCGAAATTCAAAACATTATTCCTTTTATGGTCACAAAACTAACTATATATCTACTCTTTGATAAACAATTTTAATTAATAAAATTGATTTCAAAAAATGAATCTATTTATGAGTCATTTTTATGAATCAGGTTATGGAGTTTGAATTATTTTTTTTCTTTAGCAAAGTGTCAAGAAATACTTATAAATATATTGAAACATATTACTTAGTGTTTTTTATAATAAACAAAAATTTAATAAAAAAAATAGGAGCGAAGGCGTTATGCAAGTTTTTCCCGTAGTGTGTCATAAAAAGTATGTCCCAAAAATCAATTAATTCGAAAATTTGCCAAGAGATGTCAGAATGGTAGCTAATAATATTTAATGCATTTGGTTGATTTTCATTGATCTTTTAACAATAAATACTTTATAAATGTTATTATATAAAAGCGTAAAAATATATAAATATAGGCTATTAGGGGATCGGCTGTTAGACTAGCCTGCCATCTATTGCAAGAATGCTGAACTAATTTGACAGTTGATTTTTAAATAAATCATCTAAGCTTATTTTAAAAATTTCTTAATTAATATGTGATTAATAATAACAATAAATTCATTTTTAAATTTAAAAAAAATTAAAGATTATTGGGACAGATTGTTTTTTTTATATAGATAATTTTAAAATTTCAAATTATGAAAGTGACAACGAAAGGCAGGCTACGTAGCTAGTCACAACATTTGAGGAGGCAATGGCTAAGCCGGCTAAGCTGAGGATTACGGAGTCCGAAGTCTTAACACGACTCGGGTTCGAATCCGGCTTGCGGCAAATAATTCAAACATCCTGCCGAAGTCTCCTCTTAGGGTAGGTAGGGGAATAGCCCCACCGTGGTATCACAAAGGGCCTAATTGGCCTAAGTGTGTTCCCCTCTCTGGGAACGGCCACTTCAACCTAACCTAACCTAGTCACAACATTTAGCCTCCAGGGTATTTAAATCAAGTTCTGTTTTTTTTTTGTTTTGTTTTTTTTTTTTTTTTTAACGTCCGTTTTCAGTGTCAGCCTGAAGCAATCGAAAATTAGATAATTTATTATGATGTTAGACCTTATTATAATGGAAGGAAAAAATTGTTTTTTTTTTTTTTTTTTTTGGTTGAGTTAAAATTTATTTCTAAAAAGGATAAATCCATTTGCATTCTAACAAAAAAAAAAAAGGGATTAAAATGGGTTTTCGAGAAAATAAATAAATAAAAGAGGAAAAAGATGTTTTTATTTTTATTCTAATGCTGAGGTCAGAGTGGAACATAAAGATGAGTGAGGGGGGGGGGGGGGTGGAAATAAATAAAAGCATTTTAAAAAATAAAGAAGTTATTAAAGCGAGCAGCTATTGATTTAAACCAGGAGCGACGTTTCGGTAATATTCCGGGCCATCTTCAGGTCACAATGGAGATCAAGAGATTTTAAAGCAAGTAAATTGTAACACTTGGTAAAATTGTTTCAAAATTAAATTTATTTTAATAAATAATACGTATTTCAACACTTAACGTGTCATTGTTAGAAGTTTTTACATACTAACAAGGAGAGTGCATAGCCTTCATGTCACCGATTTGAACGAAAATTTCTTTTATGTGTATTACTTAATGAAAAACAAATTCTGTTAAAGCGAGAGAACGCACTACTCAACCATTCGTATAAAAAAAAAAAATTGTTAAAGTTTTTGCCAGCATGCCTTAAGCCGTTGCTAACAATAACAATTCAAAAAGCCTCGATGGGTAGGTAGATCGGTAGCGTTCATTCTTTGTAAACATGAAATCCCTAGTTGAATCTCGCCCTGTAACTATTTTTTTTTGTGTAATTTATATTTTTTTTTTGATTTTTAAGAATATTTTCTTAATATTAATAAATAAATAAAACTTTTTTTTTTAATTATTGGCTTTTAATTTTTAACATATTGTTCCATATATTTAAAGAAAAATTCAAATGCTTTCAGTCAAAAATATAATATAAGGAAATATTTGATATTAGGCCTATACGAGAAATATATTAGGCCTACTATTTAAAAATTTAAAAATTTTATTATATTGTTATGTATTCATTAAATATTAAATATTCATTTGAATTTTCTTTAAATATATGGAGTTGAAAATTAAAAGCCAATAATTAAAAAACAACGTTTTATTTATTTATTAATATTAAAAAAAATTTTCAGAAATCCCAAAAATATAAATTAGAAAAAAAAAAATAGTTGCACAGGTCGAGATTCGATCTCGGGATTTCATGTTTACAAAGAATGAAGGCTACTAATCTAGCCACAATGGCTTTTTGAATTGTTATTGTTAGCAACAGCTTAAGGTATGCTGGTAAAATCTTCTTTTTAGACGAACAGCTGAGAAGTGCATTCTCTCGCTTTAACAAAACTTATTTTTCATTAAGTACTATACTATACAAAAACAAATTTTCGTTCAAATCGGTGACGGGAAAGCACTCCTTGTCAGCCACTAACATTAACCGTATATACTCCAAATAAAACTCCACAATTAATAATTCAGAGAGCTTCAAAAGGCACAAGAAAAATGTTATTTGGCTTAGTATGTAAAATCTTCTGATGTTGACACGTATTAAGTATTTATTAAAATAAATTTAATTTTGAAACAATTTTATACAATTTACTTGCTTTAAAATATTACAACGTTTCAATTAGTGCCTACGGTTACCAGTCTAAATTTAATCAAGAGATTTATTCTTGAATCTTAAAAACATGAAGAAGACCGATGAATGATCGAATCGTTATATATTATATTATCAGAATTTATCAATTTTTTTCTTCATCTTTATGACTATGGGGTCGTCGTAATATATTAAAATATATATAGAGATAAGAGAAAGTAAAAATTAATGAAAACTAACCCTTGGAAGCCGTGATCTTTAGTCACGTGACATTGAAAAAAGTGTCTACATTTTATCTGTATTAAAAGAGCTGATAAGAGTGTTATCAAATGCGTTTAAGCATCATCGATCGACCATTACTGGATGTACTGTACTCTATATCTATCGATATATCCATTCGGATGTTAGTTACCATGTTAAACATCTCCCCAATTAATGCCCAACATTTCCCAATGAGAATTCCTCCAAACGACAGACAAATCGACTATTTAAAGAGGATACGTTCGTTGTTTTTAGATATTTTATCATTCATGTCAACTGCAATAAACGTCTTTAAAAGATTAACATCTGTTATTGTTTTGCTTCCCCCTCCCCTTGACATTGAGATCCTTAATTTTTATTTATTATCTATATGGGATCCCTGTTATGCAAATGTGTGTCAAACGCCAGGAACTATAGATTTGAAAAAAAAATTAACATTAAAGTTTTTCTGATTTAAATTGTTTTGATTTGATTATATATCATTTTTTTTGTCAATTGTGCAAGTAAACACTAAATGCAGATATTCATAAATTATTTCTAAAAATAAAGACTAATTTTAGAGAATAAACAATAAAATAGAAAAAAATTCTCAAAGTTCAATTTTATTTGTAAAAATGCTTCAAAGTCTCTTGACACATGATTGCAAATTAATCTCGGCACTATTTATATTCATAAAATAATTTTAGGTTTATAATTCAAAAATTAAAACAGAGTTAATAGTTAAATTTCTTTATCGTTATATTTAATCACTAATAGCATAGAAAC
>JAKCPI010020979.1:0-15880 GCA_023213315.1 Euborellia annulipes
CGTCTCGAAAAGCCGCTAGAAGACGAATGACTACCGAGTTACTCGAGACGGCAAGATATGGCGTTAGTTTTTCCCATAGGAATATAAGGGATTTTTTCCATTTCATTCTAAAGATTCCAGCTAATTAATTAACGGTAAAAAAACTTTACGATAACCGATATATGGACCCTGTTACGCATTAGTGTGTCAAGCGCCAGGTACCCAGATTTGAGAAAATCAACATCAAAGTTTTTCTGATTTAAATTGTTTTGATTAGATTATATATCATTTTTTAACTTTGCCCACCAACCGTAGGTTGGACAGGTAAAGTTAATGTAATCGTAAAAAAAAATCGAAATTTTTCTGAAGCTGCCAAAATGCGTTTTGAGGTCCCCTGAATCCATTTAAGAAGTTTTTGGAATGATGTCTGTGTGTCTGTCTGTGTGTGTGTCTGTGGTAATTTTTTCGTCAACGAAATTTCAAAAACTATTCATTTAATTGTTTTGAAATTTTGCACCCATAAACTAGGGGTAGAGGCCAAGAACTGAAAAGCTTTTGGTAAACATCGGACCATTAGGGGGCTCGAGGGGGGGGACAACATTTTTTTCTTACATAACCTATAATTTTGTTTATATATTCAGAAACTAGACTTCCTCCCGAGTAAAATGATATATAAGATGTATAACATCAGACCATTAGGGGGGCTCTAGGGGGGGGACAAATATTTTTTTCTTGAATAGTGGATGGGCAAAGTTGTGCGCTCGGCTTAGTCCGACCCTTTATTGACAATTGTGCAAGTAAATACTCTAATCATTGCAGATATTCATAAATTATCTCTAAAAATACGACTAATTTAGAGAATAAACAATAAAATATAAAAAATCTGGTGTGACTGGCGTATAGCACACAACTTTCTTACCCTTCGGTAAGAGAAAGTTGGGCACTGTGCTGGTCACACCAGATTTTTTGTGTCGAGATATATTTAGTTTCCGATAGCACCTTAGTTTCAAACTTGCATTTTAAATTATTATAATTGCGTGGCTGTATATAAAATCGTTCGTAATAGGAAGAGGTTAGCAGCTAAATAAAAAGAGCCTCTATTATTGAATAAACTCTTTAATTAATGTTAATACTCAAAGTTCATTTTTCTCAATAAATTATATCCCAGGTGTGTCTGAAAAAATTAAAAAATTATTAAATAACTTTCAAATAAATATAGCATTTAAACAACAAAAAAACATATCGTTCCTTTTTAATAATAAAGACAACATTCCACAAAGCAAAAAGAATAATACCATCTACATGATTAACTGCTTAAATTGCCCATCCCCCTGTAAGGTCTATATAGGCCAAACAGGTAGATATCAAGGGGTGAGAATCTCCGAGCATGAAAGATCGGTTAAAAATAAAAAGTTAACAACTGCGCTCGCTACCCATGCTTTTGAGACGGGGCACAAATTCGATTTTGGTAATATCAGCACCTTGGCAGTAGTTGATCATTTGTCCAAAAGGTTGATAGCAGAAAAAATGTTATATAAAAAAATATGGAGATAGAGCCCTTAATTTTCAGACAGATTGCGTGGGGTTAAGCAATTTTTATACTGCCCTTCTAAGTGACAATTGACTCCTGTTTTCGTATAATAATATAAATAACGGAGGTAAAAATTGTAATAAATGTTCTCCCTTTTGATCGATGAGAGTTGAGCACTTTTTTAATAAAAGGTTTATAATTAGAAATAAATATTTTAAATAAATTTAATCACAATATCTATAAGCCTTATCTTTCTTGAAATAATTTAATTATATATAAAGACGTTATTTAAAAAATCTAATTCATTGAGCTCGTTTCTCTCTTGTCCGCCACTTGATGGTATTTAACGTTGTCCAATATTCACTAACTAAATGCATTGGTAATATCAATCAATTGTATTATTTACTCCAGACAACTCTATTATTAATGTTCAATATATGTCTATTTAAGACTTATGTACTGTAAGTAATACATGTAACACTTTTATACTGTAAATATTAATGTAATTGCCATGTTATAATAATGAAATGTTATGTGAATGTTTGATGACTTCTAGCTTGGAAGGCTGATGATGGCAGAGTGAACCTATGCCGAAACGTCCGGATTAAAGAGTTTATTCAATAATAGAGGCTCTTTTTTATTTAGCTGCTAACCTCTTCCTATTACGAACGGTTGCATTTTAAATGTTGACTGCTTCAAATAAACTATGGTTATTTTTCAAAATTTTAATCTCATATTTGGACATTTTATACACAATATAGAATCGTAAATAAATACAAAATTTCATAAGAATTGAAAAAAAAATTTTAAATGCCTAAAAAGTTCTAAAGGGGACCCCCTTTGAATCGAAATTAACATAAAAATCCCTATAGGAAATTAACATTGTTCCTATGCGAAGATAAGGTGGAAAGGGAATTTAAAAAGAGTAGAGAGAGACGATAATGTTTGCAAGTGAGAGAGAGACATATATGTTTTCTTTGAAACAATTAAAGACACAAATAAATTTAAAAAAAATGGGAATTTAAATAATAATTGATTTTTAATCTAATAAAAAGAAAAAGATTTAAATTCCGTTACCATGGCAACCATTTCTATCTTTCCTATGAAGAACAAGAGTAAAGTGGTCTTCAGAAGATTTCAACGGCAAAATGAGAATATACATTTTAAAGAGCATCTGTAAGGGGTTGAGGTTCTTCTCTCATCAAATAAAATTCGGTTTTGTAACTTTAATGAAATTTATTAATTAACACACACAATTAAATATAAAAAGGTTGTAAACTTGAATAAAGTGAATTTAAAATGAAATTATAAAAAGAGTTGAAGAAAACAATTGAAGGTTGAAATGCAAGTGTTATCTTGAGGTGATATAAGTGAGAATGGAATGAATTTGAAAAAACGTGGGAGTACTCCAACTGGGAGTCAGAAATGTAAAGTCAGAGAGGTTAACACGGAGCCGGCCAGTCAACAGGAGGAGCCAGTCAGCCCAATGGCGGCCAGTGTGTAGACGTTGTTACACATCTAAAAAATAGTTCATTTATGAATTTTAAAAAAAAATCCTTGGAGGGAATTTTGAGAAAATCGAAAAATCTGAAAAAGTACATCAGTAAAGTACTAGTACTTTTTGGCCGATTTTGTTCAAAAGCTTATTTTGAGCGTGTGGGAAGGTACCTAAGTTAAATATAAAATTTCAATCCGGCTAGCTCAACTCCTTCATGCTAAAAATCTGTCCACACAACACACACAGACGCACACACACACACACACACACACACACACACACACACACACACACACACAGACCAATTTGCGGGACCCACTTTTTTGGACTCAGGGGACCTCAAAACATGTATATCCATCAAAATCTCGACATCGAATTTTTGACATGATCGCAATACTTTCTCTCTCTATATATTTCATATATAGGGTACGAGAAAGTAAAAATTATTATTGCAAAATTCTACAAGTCCAATTATATTTGTAAAAATAGCTTCAAAGTCTTGACACTTGATTGCAAATTAGTCTATGCACTATTGATATTAATAAAATAATTTTAGGTTTATAAAAAAATCTGGTGAGACTGGCACAGAGCACACAACTTTCTCTTACCTTCGGTAATCGAAAGTTGTGTACTGTGCTTGTCACACCAGATTTTTTGTGTCGACATATATTTAGTTTCCGACAGTACGGGATATTCGATTTTCAAGATGTAAAATTTATAAGTATGGCGAAATATTTATATTTTGTTACCATGGCAACCATTTCTCCTATCTTTCCTATGGAGTACAAGAGTAAAGTGGTCTTCAGAAGATTTCAATCACAAAATGAGAATATACATTTTATAGAGCATCTAAAAAATAATTGATTTTTGAATTTAAAAAAAAATCGTTGGAGTAAATTTAGAGAAAATCGAAAAAAACTGAAAAAGTGCATCAGTAAAGTACTAGTACTCTTTGGTCGATTTTGTTCAAAAGCTTCGTGTCAGGTCCCATGGGGGTGTCTAACTTAAATATAAAATTTCAACCTCCTAGCTCTATTCCTTCTTGATTTATTTTGATCACAGACAGACCACACACGACAGACCCACACACCGACACACAGACAGACCATGTCGCGAAACCACTTTTTTGGATTCAGGGGACCTCAAAAACGTGAAGATCCATCAAAATCTCGACATCGAATCTTTGACATGAATCCAATACTTTCTCTCTATATATATATTAACATATATATAGAGGTAAGAGAAAGTAAAAAAATTAAAACGGAGTTATTATTAAAGTTATTTTATGGTTATATTTAATACTAGTAGCATAGAAACTTTTTGTCAAAATTACATTAATCAATTTTAAATAGTATTAATATTTTAAAATTAAATACAAAGTAAAATAACAAAATTTTCTCATCAATTAATTCCTGAATGGAAGTGAACATAGAAACAGTAAATCAAAGTTATAATAATGAAATTGAGTTAATATTATTTTTTTTTTTCTTAAAAAAAAACACTCACACTTTTTTCTCATTCACACTCACACTCACACACACATTCACACTGTCTTTTCGGCAACCCAGGCCATATAAGACTTTTTACGACATCTGTTATTGATAAATATACATATATGGGGTCCAGGCATATTCCCATATTTAAGCCGTTTGGTATCCAATTGGCTTAAATAAAATCATCGGACTGCCTGGGGGTCCGAACCCGCGACGTTTGGTATACGAGGTTAGCACGCTAACCTCTACGCCATGCCCCGAGGGCGAGTTAATATTATTTATTTTGTTGACTTTTCGAAATCGCACTGATCTTCATCTTCATTATCAGGAAATAATATCCGAAAATTTAAATTTTGACATCTACGAATTCATTTCTCATTTTTCAAAAAAAAAAAAAAAAAGGATTTTGGTTTATTTAAGGTAAACAATATATAATATTATTTGTTAAATAACTTTTTATTGGTTGTTAAAATCATAAAAAACAACGTGTTAGGTACATAAACTAATTTTTGCAGAATGAAAATTCTGCATTGAAATATTGTAAAAATAATTTTAAGCTTTTACATTAAATATAAATTTTTTTAGGACATATTTCATAATTATAGCATTTGAAACAATATTCAGTGCTTAACTCAATTTTTTGAATTTTTTGGCGCTTGGCACACTAATGCGTAACAGGGTCCAAATATTTAAAATTGAAACTTTCAAAAAAATAAATAAATTCTCTATCACATATTTGTTTTTTAGTTAAAATTCTTAAAAAAGGTACAAAAGAAAAAATTTCAGTATATAAATATGTATCAAAAAAGAAACTTGGCATTGACATCGAGGAGTATTAAATAAAAAAAATCCCTTCCACAAGCCAAAAAACCAACGATTCAAGAGCTTGTTGTTGTTGTTGATGATGTGAATCATTGCTTTAAGATACAAAAAAATAAATCCATCCCTTCCCTTCCCGCATACCATTAGCTTTAGAAGATTACCCAGGAAAAAAAATATATATATTTTCAAGAGATAAATCAAAATATAAGTGCAAACAAATCAATTGCGTCAATGTTAATGTAAGAGAAAGTTATCTGCTGTGCGCTAGGGACACGAAAAAAAGTATCGATACTTCCTGGTATCGATACTTTTGTTTCGATACTAGTACTTTTTTTACTCGATACTTCTTTCTTTCGATACTTTACTCATATGAGTACTTGATTGCCGGTATCGAATGAAAAGTACTCATTCAAAAATAATTTTTTTTTTTTTAAGTTTTTTTCGGCTTCTTAAGCCTATAGACAGACTTTAAACGTTATATAAATATTTTAATTACGATTTTGCTAAAGAATATAGCAATTCTTTTATATATTTTTTTCTCTCGATATAAATAGTAAGTTTATATATATAACACAATGGTCGATATTTGTGGGTTGGGGACTTTATTTCATCATATTCCTTATAATTATTTATTAATAATTGAAAATTTGATACTTTTTAATAAAAACCCTTTCATTTAATAACATTAAATTTCTAATTTAATTTTTTTTGTATATTGCAAACTGTATTTACTCAATTTAAAAGTGCGCAAATATTACATAGACAGGCCAAATTATAAACTAATAATTACACTGGTCGACCAAGTTATGCATTTAAAATCAAAATTTGCAGGAAAATAAAAAATGATTTTATAAAATAAAAAAAGGAGATGAAGTGGCAAGCCACCTATTTTTTAATCATTCCATATTTTATAAGGCCGATTTAAGAGGATATTTTATAAAACTCTTTATATAACTTATATCTTTTATTTTATTATTATAATTATTGGAAAAGAAGAAACAATGGCTGAGTGATAATTAACAGGAACAAGTAGATGTAGGCACCCAACAAAGAAGGAAAACTTTATTTAAATATCGTTGACGTTTCGTGAACGTACAATTTAACGCCAAATAAATTTTCGATGACAGTAGGTCCTGAAGATGGGAGCGATGCGTTCCCGAAACGTCGACGATATTTAAATAAAGTTTTTATTCTTTGCTGGCTGCTTACATCTACCTGTTCCTGTTATTATCGTTATTTTGGAAATGTTACTTAATGAAAATTGAAGCTTTTAATTTTTTTATATAACAGTTAATATCTTTAAAAAATTTCCCACATATTTATTATATATTTCATTTTTATTTTGTTAAAAAATAGAGCCTATATACAGGCGAGGCGGCCAAAAGCCTTGGGGGATCTATAATAATACGCCCTCCCAAATTTTAATTTTAAATTCGAATTTTTATACAAAATTTAGTATATTTTTTATCCAATAATTTTTTACTCTAAGTAAACCCGCAAATAAATGGATTTCAAAAGGTTACAATTTTATATGAAAATATTTTTAAATATTTTTTTTGTCATGAGCCCAAATATCTTTTTTTTTTTTATATTATTTTATTTTTCAATATAACTTTCATGGAACTCAAAGGGCCATCCAGAGCAAGGGCGGATACAAGGGGGGTAAAGGGGGTAATTATCCCCCACCCCCCGAGATTTGAGAAAAAATTTTTTTTTCGGAAAAAAATTTATTTTTATTGTAAAATTTTGAAAATTAATGCTTAAAAATTTGATTTGTATATATATTCTGGTAAACAAGTATAGAATGCGCCTTTAAATCAACCGAAATCAAGAAAAAATAGTGTGCAGTGCAACCAGTCACACCAGATAACCCCCCCTCCCTGAGAAACTCTTCTGGATCCGCCCTTGACCCAGGGTCCTCTCATATGTGTGCACCTGGGCTCATATGTTAATTTAACGATGAAGATGAGTGGCTGTTCCTGTAATATTGATACAATGGCAGTAGAGATGTTTCAGCTGGAAGTATTTTGATTGATTCGTTTTGGGACATTTGCAGGAAAAAATGATGATTTAAAAAGGAAATGAAATGACAAGCCACCTATTAATAGAAATATATAAAATGAATATTTTATTTCTCTCTCTATTTATTATATTTTATTTAACTATGCTTTTTGAGATTTTGAGGGAGGCTAATTTGAACCTCCCCTGACTTCTTTTATACTTTATGTTTACATTTTTACATTTTAATCATGTCCTCTTAAATCAGTTTACCTTTAAAATAAATCTGATTGAGAATTCTTGGGGTCCAAATATAAAATAAATATCTTTTTTTCCAAGTTCTTTCTTAATCAGATGGAAAAAAAAATTGGTCCAAATTTTTTTTTTCTTAAAAAAAAAATATATTTTTACTGGGGTGGTTTCAGAGTATTCTATTTTTCTTTAACGTAAGATATAAGCCATAATTTTTTCATTTAGTTTTAAATATTATTAGAAAAAAATAATAATAATAAAGTCAAGATATTTTTCTAGTTGTTTTAACCGAAATGTTATTCACGTACTTAAATTCGTCCTAGACGTTCTTTTAAACCAATAGGGCGGTAGATGTACAGTATTAAAATAGGAGTGAGAAGTAATAATTAATTAATTAATTCCAAGGCCTAGAAAAGTGAGTTTATTTTTAGTCTGTACACTCAAAGACCCCTAGAAAAAAGGGGATGTTAATCTTTATTAGTAATAAAATGTTTTAACATTCGTATTAAAATATTACATTGTTAATTATTATTATTATATTATATAGTAAATAAAATTTAAAAAACTATTGTAAGCAAAATTATAAAACTTGTTAATTAATCGAATAAAATATTTTAAATCAAATTATTTTTTTTATTAGTTATTCAACTGATCCGGAAACTAATGATGGGCGTAAATGACCAAACGAAGTTGCGGTCTCTTCTGCATGGGCGTTCTCTAGTTACAGACAATTTGGCTGGGGGGGGCGTGGGACCAACTATCCTCCGGTGGGCCTGGAAAGCCCCATATTTTCTCAATTTTTCTTGGGGCAAGGAGCTTTCTGGGGGGGGGGCAGACCCCCGCCGGCACCCCCTAGTTACGCCCATGCTCTTCTGTCTGGAAATTTTACAAATCACATGTAATTTGGATTTTTGTGGGGTTCGGAGTACCGACATGAAGGCAGCTCTTTCGCTGTTTTCGCCCATTGGTCTTCGGGCCTTCTTTAGTACTCTTTCTACAATATAAGCTGAAATGATGTTATGATAGACTTAAAGAAAGCGCCAATCACTGACAAGATCGCGAATGGCGTCTCTGCGGGGTTTGCCATGTCGTACGCCAAGAGAGTAGTGGTGTAGCGAGGACGGCGAACAATATAGGACTTTTCGGACGACAACGAAGAGGAAGGAGTACCTAGGATGACTTGGTTTCCGGATGATCGGGCCAATAGAGATATGACCGTTCTTGGCCTGTCAGAGAGAACAGCATTAGTTAGGAGAGAGTAGAGGGTGAGAGTAAGGTTTGCCGACCCCGCACCGATGGATTAAGGCAAGAAGAAGATAGACAAAGAAAGTTTATTTAAATTTCCATATGCATATAACAATAAAATACATTTTTTTGAAGTTATCAATAGATTATGAAAACGCAACAAATACCATTAAATTAAATTAAATTAACGTATTAAATAATAGGTTTAATGAGCCGGGCCAAGAAAGAAATAGTCATCCATTAGTTGGGTGCTCACATGACGAAATCCCTTTCAATTAGGCATGGATTCGATCTTTTATGGTGAGATTTTGCATAACCACTAGGCGTACTCGGCAAGTGCTGCCTCTGGTATCAATTTTGTCAATTATCTTCCTTCACTGTTTAAAGTTTCTATTGAAAAAGTGTTTTGCTCATTCAGTTTTTTCGATTTCTTTTTTTCCCGGTAA
This sequence comes from Euborellia annulipes, assembly GCA_023213315.1. NCBI lineage: Eukaryota > Metazoa > Arthropoda > Insecta > Dermaptera > Anisolabididae > Euborellia > Euborellia annulipes. The sequence continues at coordinate 9,265 of JAKCPI010020979.1, forward strand.
TGTTGACAATATCAATAGCGGTCCCAGGAGGGAGAGTGCCTTTGAACAGAAAAACAATATTATAATTTTAACCGTAGGGCCTATAGATGTTCTTTAATTAATGCTAATCTGGAACTAAATCATTATTAGCCTCCCCTCCTTCCATACGCCACTGCCTCTTCAACCCCTCCCTCCCTCTCCCCTCCTCTGCAACAAAAGCCTGGAAATATCACTGCTAGGCATGAAGGTGATCTTTTTTTACATTATCGTTTAGAGAAAGTATAGTAATCGTCAAAAAATTCGACTTCGAGATTTCGATGATTCTCCACTTTTTAGACCTCCCTGAGTCCAAATAATTAGGAAATAACAAAAATATTTTATAAAAAAATAAACTTTGTTAGGCCAAAGGTTGATGGTTCACATTCCGCCGACCCCGCACCGCGGGATTAAGGAGAGGATAGAAGAAGAAGACGTCATATCCTTCTTCAAAAATTAACGCATTGGTGAATAAAGAAAAATAATAACAGCCAGTTATTGTTTCAATTTATTAAGGGGCATGGCCTGAGTTGCCGAGAAGATAGGAATAAATCAATTTACTGTAGGCCTATATCTACATCAGTGGTTCCCAACCTTTTGTGGCCCATCTCCCCTTTCTGGTGATTGACTCTCACCTATCGCTCTCTTTTCATTTTCATTGTATGCCTAATTTTGTGCCACTCAGGGGCTCACTTCTAGTGAGTACGTGGATAGCGACCACGAGTTACCCGAGCTAAGATTTTTTCCTTTTCTTTATGTCCTTCATATCAAGGGTCAGGCCGTGAGACGTATCGGCTTGCTTTCTCTCAGTCTCATTTCTTTATCTTCATAAATTAATTTTGCCGATCCCAAATAGGGATAAGGCCAAAATAGAAGAAGAAGAAATAAAAACAACCAAAGCAGTTTTATCTAAATAAAATGAGAAAAAAATTAAAATGTACATTTTCTAGGTTACAGATTTTTTTAAAGAACAAAGAGGTGAAATAATTAACTAACAAGTAAGATCATTGTCGTACATTTTAAAACAATACTTTCTCTCTATATATATATTTCATATATTGGGTAAGAGAAAGTAAAACATGAGGACATGTTTTCACTTGAAATCGGAATCTGGAAAAATTAAGAAAGATAACAGTTAAAATTTGAAAAAATAATGGAAGTTTGAACACTTTGTTATTGTTTTATTTAACTTTTCAATGGCTGCCTTGTGCTGGATGGTTTTCAGTTAATTATATATCCGACTTTATTCTGTAAATTCTTTACAGTACTATTTTAATTTTTCCTACTTTGAATACTCATCAACCCCCCCCCCCCCCCCACTTATGTATTTATTGTCCCAAATCGCCCACTTGGGGCGATCGCCCCCAGTTTGGGAACCACTGATCTATCATCAATATATAGGTTATATTTAAAAATTAAAACTGGAAAAAGAAGAAAGAAAAATTTCCATTCCTTCCTCAATCTTCTTTAAATAGATACGTATAGACCTAATATAATAATTTTATCTTTACACGAAAAAAATCTTTTTCTTTATAACTTTGAAGGTAGCTGAAACGTCAGCTTGCCTGAAAATAAATATTCGATTGTTCGAATCGAATAGCTACAAGGTTAGTTTTGGTTTTACTTTCTCTTACCTCTATATGTTCATATAGAGAGAGAGAAAAAAGTATTTGTTTCAAGTCAAAAATTCGATGTCAAGATTTTGACGGATACACGTTTTGATGTCCCCTGAATCCAAAAAAGTGGCTTTCGCGACATGGTCTGTCTTTGTCTGTCTGTGTCTGTAAACAAAATATCTCAAGAACGAAAAGAGCTAGGAGATTGTAATTGTATAGTTAGTTAGGTACCCCATGGGACGTGACACGAAGCTTTTGAACAAAATCGGCCAAAGAGTACTAGTACTTTACTGATGTACTTTTTCAGTTTTTTTTTTCGATTTACTCAAAATTCGCTCTAATTTTGATTAAAATTCAAAAATCAATTATTTTTTAGATCTTTAAAATGTATATTCTCAATTTGCTCTCAAAATTGTTTGAAGACCACTTCATTCTTGTACTTCATAGGAAAGATAGAAGAAATGGTTCCCCTGGAATATATATAAATATTTTCCCATGCTTATAAACTGTAGTATATCTTTAATTCTAATATATCGGCGGAAACTAAATATATCTTGACACAAAAAAATCTGCTGTGCGACCAGTCACACCATATTTTTTTAAATGCGTTATAACATGAATAATTAATTTACTAATGGAATTATTCTTACATTCAGAATTTGAGACACTTTCCCTTGATATTTTAGGAACCAGCGGCACTTTATTCTAGAATTTCAATGAATTTATAAATGGCTGAAAGAATTTTTGACTTCTCTTTCAAAGGTTACCTTGAATGCCTTTGTTCTATTTTGAAAAATGAATTTAATACCTGATATAAAAAAAAATCCCTGAGGGACGAACGGAATTCCGAGGTGGGAGTGAAGAATGATAGGAAGAAAGGAATGGGTGTTGGGCCAAGGTCACAATCCACCCTTCACCCTTTTGGACGAGCCATTTTGAAGGACGTGATTGGCCAAACAACGCCACGCCCTGGAGGCGTGGCCAACGACGTGGTGGGGCAAGTCCGGTATCCTAGGGGGAGCAACTATAGTTCATTCACGCGCAGCCACCGGCCGTCAACTCTTAACTTGCTCTTTATTGTTATTACGCGACCTTTGTGCTTTGATTGACATTTTTTGCAAATCCGTATCCCCCACCCGCCTTTGACTAGACCCCCACTCGCAAAACAATTTTTCTGCAAAGCTCAGCAAATATTTTTCAAGTTCATCGACAACGGCGGCGACGTTTCCTATTATTATTATCATCAAGGATCATCATTTATTCTGGACTAAGGTCAGTTATTTTTTTAGTTAGTTGTTAATCAAGAGGCTTGCTTAATAGACATACGTTCAGCTACTCTCTCGCCCGAATGTACATGTACGTATCTAATTGAATATCTTTTTCAACTATACTCCTGACATCTGAAAGAGTAGCTTTTCTCTTGATAAGATTTTTTTTTATTATAATTATCGCTCTTAATTTTTTTTTTTAAATATCTCGATGATATAGAATGCGGAAGGAAATTATTTTAAAAAATGATAATTAAAATTAAAAGATGTTGTAATTAGGGAAAGTTGTTATTAATAAAACAATGTATAGTTTCAAAATCATTCGATTTTTTTTTTCGTAATCATAATCGTCAGCAAAATTTTTTATATCGTCTCTATTTATATGAGAATTTTTTACAATTAAAATGATACTTTTACTTTTAATGAAAATTTTCTCGTATAAATTAAAAGTGTTTTGTTGACTATTTCTCTCATATTTATATATTTAATTAAATCTCTTTTACTTTCTCTTACCTATATATATAATAAAGTCAAAAATTTAATGTCGAAATTTTTATTAAATAAAAAGTTTTGATCAAAATCTCATATTTATAAAAATTATTAATTTTTTTTTATATTAAAATACAATTTTCTTTTTTTCAACCCCACTTTAAAAAAAAAATATTTAAAAATGGGTTTAATTAAAATTTATAAAAATGGAGGATGAATAATATTAAAAAACCAGCCAATAAATAGACACACACTGACTGACCTAACCGCTGTCAGAATGGAACTAATTTTGGATACTTGGACCTATATTAGTTCTGAAAGCTCATTAAGTGATAGTTAAAAAATTGAAACAACCTTTATTCATTTATTTACTTGTCAAATATAAAAGGTTGAAATAAAATTTTATAACCAAAAAAATTGGCATTGGATTAAATTAACTAATTAAATACCTCTTAGAATTCTTCTTGTGTATATATAATTAATAAATCTATTATTAAAGCTAGAATAAAATTATTATATTTACTCTTAGGGCACTTAAACCATAAACATCTGATATCAAAGATCAAGGGTTCGCATCCTGTCTCAGGCGAGAAAATTTATTTCAATTGAATTTGATACCAATCAATTAAAATAAATAAGGAAAGAATGTAAATGGCCTCCGATGCGGAATTAAAAAAAAAACACAAATGGATTTTCTATTTCGTTATATTGGTAGTCAATCTCATATAGATTGTAGATAAAGGGAATTTTATAAATAAATTATTTATTAAGCTTAGATGGCACGAAGGTCGTTCAATAAGTCCTTAGAAAAAGATAAAAAAACAAATTATTTTAGATAGATTTTTTGTTTTTATTTTTCAACCTAATCTCCTGTTCTATACACTTTTCCAAGCGTTTCTCCAACTTTTTTTAAGTCATCTAAAAAGTAAGATTTCGGAAGGTCCTCAAAATAGGCATTCCGAGGCTACGGAGCCTGTTCGCCTTAAGATTCACTGCTTTGTCTCTGGCGTTTAGTAGTGTACCCACATTTGGTCTACAGTTATGTATCGACGTAGAAACTGGTTGGGATCGTGACAAAAAAGATGAATTTGTGTTTGATTGAGCATATCGCGCCCCGGGACTCGAACCACTACTTCCCACTTTCGCGTCGGACAGGCTTTGTTTATTCTCAGTCACCGACCCAATGATATCGATACTTCGAAATTAAAAGGTCGTAAAGGACAAAATGATACTTTTCAGGAGAGCCAAAAACGAAAAAGACAAACATTTTATTCTTTGAAATACACTTGTCAGAATTTCTAATCCTGTTTGACTAATTTGCGCAAAGTATTAGGTTAAAAAACACTATACTCTAATATACTCCTATGATTTGTTTGAGGAAGAATGAATCCAAAAAATTATTGGATCTCTATCCTAAAAAAATCTCGTATTTTCAGTGACTCTTTTTTGTTAAAACGTTTTTAAAAGGAGCTCTTAGAAAATTGTAATAATTTTTCATGCCATTAAAATTTGTTTGATCTTTTTTTTTTTGAGGTGCTGTCATTGAAAATTGTGAATTAAAAAAAAAAAAAAATTATCTAGAATGATTTTGTTCAAGTGAAGGGTGACTGAGGCACATTGCAAAATTCAAAAGTGGAAATGACTATTCTTACCTTTCTTTTTATTTATAATCCTTTTATTTTTAATCCTTTTAATACACAAATGACGTGTGATTTATTGGCCAGTTTTTTAATCTATCATTTAAAACACTTTGACTAAAAAGTTGCTCGATGAGGCACGTAATAGGAAGGGTTAGGCCCCCAACCCCAAAGGGCCTTAGACTGATCACAACCCTAAGTTAATCTCACCCTATCGGGGTGTGTTGCTGGTGAGTTAGGCTCGACTTGGACCTGACTCCATTTGCCCTGATCCCGATGGACCCGTCTTCATCGCCGTCTTCGGAGGATCCCGAACCTCTCCTCAGGGAATTTCTCGACCAGGAGGAAGCTGACACCAACAACAACAACAACAACATCAACACGGTATCAAACACATACACATGCACATTTACATAATATCGAATGAAAAATGTCTATTATAAATCTTACTAATTAAATAAAATTATCTATATATTATTAAGTTTATCATAAAGAATAATAATAATAAATAATAATGGCCGAACTGGTTTGTAGTTATAAAGTAATTTACGGTAAATATTAATAATTATTTAATATGTATTAACCAAGTTGGTTCTTATGAATACTTGGATGGCAACCAAGAGCTCACAGAGCTAAGGATGGCTTTTTTTCTGCTTTTTTGTCAGTCTTTTCTTTTTCCCTTCCACTGAGTTCTTCTCTAATAAATTTTATTTTATAAGGACTAAGCCTCTTTAGCTAGGATAATTAGAATCCGATTTATGAAATTATATATATAAAAAATAAAAAATATCTAGCTGAAATCTGGACAAACAGACAATTATAAACCAAAAAATTTAAATTTAATATATTTGTTTCAGTGAAGAAATGCCAAGCACGACGGAAACTCGGGTGGAAGCCTCAAAAAAATCCGTGAAATGTCCTCCAGGTTGTCTAAACTAAATAAAAAATAACATTTTGAATGCCCTCGGGCCTTGGTGGTTAGCGTGCTGGCCTTTTATACCAAGGGTCGTGGGTTCTCATTCCGTTTCATTTATTTCAATTTAAATGGCTACCAATAAATTGAATTAAATAGAGACGGGGTCTAAATGGCCTCCAATTCCGAAAAAAGACCTTAAATAAATTAAAAAAAAAAAAGTTTCTGAAAAAAAAATAAAAAGTTTTTTTAATTCACTTATCTAATTCCATCAAAAATAATCAAGAAACAAAACTACTTCAAAATTTTCTTAAATATATAAGACCTGTCAACTGATTAAATAAATAAAATTAATAATCAAAATTATATCCCTAAAAATCCCTATGGTAGGTAACTGAGAGGGAAAATCTTAAAAAATTCTTATGTTTTACCTTGTGGTATAAAAATTATTATTAAGGGATGACTTTATTATTATTATTGTTTCTTGCAATAAGGCGCACCAGCTACTAAGTGCTATACGCGATTTTGATGATTTAAACGTGATGCCTCAGGCCATTAGACTGCGGCCTGGCTTGATCCTTAATAAGTTGAATACTAGGATAAGAAGTCACTCTGAGGCATTTGAGTCTAAAAATTAATTAACGGGAGGAGATAAGTACCTGAAGCCGGTTAGAACAT